>JAGDQP010007875.1:21831-39887 GCA_022664845.1 Lepisma saccharinum | reverse complement strand
ATATATTTCATAATCACAGCATTTATTAAAACGTGTGTTCAAACACCATATTTTGAAAAATGTCAGTCTATAGTGATGAAAATTAATTTTGAATTTGTAAAGTAGATAATTGTTTTCTATTTCTTTTATATTACAGATTTTAATCTTTCTAACCTATAAAAATATTTATTTATTTATTTAGTGACAACACAACAGGCAATGGCCTAATTATAGTGTTCAGCTTTAGAAAGTAGTTGTACAGAGTTTATTGACAATTGCATCTCTAAATTCTTTAGGTGACATAGCATACGTCCAGATCATTGTGAACTGTACAGAGTTGGTTATATATAGTACAAATTCTCCAGATTGGTGACCTTATCAAGATATTGGTTCTTGCCTTTTTACAGTGGAAGAGAGACCAGTATTATTAACGCGAGTTTTAGATGATGGGACACGAAACTGTAATGTCGAAACTAAATCCATACAACCTAACTTATTTTGAACAATTTTTTGAAGAAATAACAGATCAGCAATGTTGCGCTTTTGTTCTAAGCTCTGAATATTAAAGTTCTTAATGATTGCATTGTAACTGTCATAAGCAGGATAGATTCGAGTTCCTTTAAAAGTCAGGAATTTAAGAAATTTTGATTGGATTTTCTCTAATTGTTGGCAATGTTTCAATTGATATGGATTCCAAATAGAAGAAGCATATTCTACCTTGGAGCGAACATAAGCATAGTAAATTTTTCCAGTGTTGATATGTTGTTGAATTCTCTTCCCGTCCTAATTACGAATCCTAGTAACTTCAAGGCTTCATTTGTTATATTTGTAACATGTATGTTAAGGCTCCTCATTACTCCCTCCCTCACTTTTTAAACATTTTTCAGAATATTTCAAAATCTAATAGCATTACCAAAATTTTAAGAAGATACATCTCTAGTACTTACAAATTACTATGAAATACAATGGACAGCGATCTCGAGATCTTGTCCATTGATGAGTGATACGTTGTTAATTAAATAATGACGCCATAATCTTTGACAACGAATCACACATCAATGGACAAGATCTCGAGATCGTTGTCCATTGTATTTCATAGTAATTTGTAAGTACTACAGATGTATCTTCTTAAAATTTTGATAATGCTATTAGATTTTGAAATATTCTGAAAAATGTTAAAAAGTGGGGAAGGGAGTAGCGAGGAGCCTTAAAAGTCAATTTCGAGTCAAAACTGACACCAAGATCCTTAACTACAGTAGGTCTGTTTAGTACAATTTTATTAATGGAATAATCAAATTGATGAGTGGTTTTATTTCTATTAAATGATAATACTTTACATTTACTTATGTTGACTCCAAGTTGATTAATAGCACACCAGTTTGCAATATTATCTAAGCTTTGTTGAAGTCTTATGCAGTCTCCGATAGAGTTGACTTTTGCATATATTTTAAAGTCATCTGCAAACAACAATTTTTCATTATCAGGCACAGAATCAGGAAGGTCATTAACAAATAAGAGGAATAACAAAGGTCCTAGGTTCGAACCTTGAGGAACTCCTAAGAGTGCAGAATATTCATATGATTTGTATTCTTTATAGACAACTGATTGCTTGCGATTTGTTAAGTACGAATAGAGGAGCCTAATTACAGTGGGTGAGAAGTGATAGTGATTTAATTTTTCCAGTAATATATTGTGATTAACCCTGTCAAATGCTTTCTCAAAGTCAATATAAATCACATCAACTTGCTTGCCTTCGTCCATATAATAGTATATTATGGTAGTAGTAGTATGGGTAATTTAGTGTTAAAGATAATAAATTGGATAGTCTGTTTAGGTATAAATAAAATGCCACTCATTTTAAAACTACTACACACCCACCTTGCAGCTACAAAAGAAAATATGAACATTAAGAGAGAGAGGGACTTGGCTACGACGGCCTGCAAAATAAGCGTACAATTTAACATGGATTTTACACATTTCTAGGAATATCTTGGTATCTTCACATTCTTTCGGAAAAAAAAAATCAATACCCCCTTTAAACACAATCCATGGGATCGTAAAAGTAAATAAGTGAAGGTTCCGCGACGTATTTTGTGTTAGAAATAAAGGATGTTTTAATAATCTATGTAACAATTTTCCTATGGATATTTCGATTATATTTTTCCTTATTTCTAAACACAAAATAGCTCGCAAGGTCTTCACTGAAGTCCTTCACCTTCATAATGCCAGAAAATCTATGTTAAATTGGACGCTTATTTTGCAGGTCGTCGTAGCCAAGTCCCTCTCCCTCTTAAGGTAGATAATCTCATCCTACAACTCGTATAAAATTTAAAGACCTCTAAAAGAAATTCTTCGTTAATTAATTTTTTTAAATGTGAATATGTAAAAATAATATCCTCATATCTTTAATGCTTGTGGAAGTTTAGTGAGTAGATAACCAGTACAATATTTTGTTTCTTTGTTTTCAGACATGAGTGGAAGACAAAAGATTCGCCGTGTCACCTTTATAATCCTGAAGATTATCGCTCTCCTGGCGTTACTGTATACCTTTATATGTTCTTTAGATTTACTCTCCACAGCCTTTCGGCTTCTTGGTGGGCGTGCAACAGGTATGGCAAGTGACATAAAGATAAAGGCATGCTGTAAAGATATGATCTGAGATAAAATATTTACACAGATATGCTTAACTAAAATATTAAACAATGATATTTTTCTTTCGCTGGTTAATTCATGTTAACACTCACGTTAATCAAGAAAGAAGTTCAATGGCTTCATCATGTTCTAATGATGTAATCTAAGAAGTAATACAACATATAAACAAGGGCATTGTGGGGTGTGGAATTCACACCCGCTTTTACGTTTTCTATCATGATTAGTATTTTTTTTTTTTTTTACTATTTATTCAACGATATTAATTTAAGGTTAATGTAAAGCAACGATCTCCAACAAAAGATGGCAGCACTACCTCCCTATATGTCTAATATATTCTTATCGTTTCATGAAATTTCATTGCTGCTCCTATAAATTCAAGCGTAGAGAGTTCAAACTTTCAGGGAAGAAAGTTCATAACCAATTCAAGAGCATGATCGATGCCGATTTTTAATGTTCTTTTTTTGTTCATTGTTGAAAGAGCTTCATTGTTATAGGTTTAGATATTCACAACAATAATGAAGCGATTTCAACAATGAAGGAAAATGAAAATAAAAAATCGGCATCGATTATGCACGTGAATTGGCTATGAAGTTGGCTAAGCTTTCTAGTGTGTCTGCACATAATGTTAACCTTAACATATTTAAGTATAACTCCTTTTTGTCGATCTCCTTTTGATATAACAAAATAAACAGTGTGTTGAGTATAGGAAATGATTAGAAATGTTTGTTGTTCGCGTCGCGTATCTAGCCTGACTTTTCTAACCTATGTCTATGAAGTGGTAAAGCTTTGGAAATGCGCAAAGCGAAAGAATAATCAAACCTGACTTTTCTAACCTATGTCCATGAAATGGTAAAGTTTTGGAAATGCGCAAAGCGAAAGGAAAATCTAACCTGACTTTTCTAACCTATGTCCATGAAATGGTAAAGTTTTGGAAATGCGCAAAGCGAAATGAAAATCTAACCTGACTTTTCTAACCTATGTCCATGAAGTGGTAAAGTTTTGGAAATGCGCAAAGCGAAAGAATAATCTAACCTATGTCCGTGAATCGTGAAAAACGTTGAAAAATGCAACTGGAACCAAAAGGGGAAACAAATTTACAAGTACAGAGATAAAATTTAAAAGTGTTTGAAAAGTAGAAAAACATTTTTTTTAAATGAGGGTGTCAGGGATCGCTTTCTGGATCTTCTGATCACCAATCCCACGTTTTAGCTATTACACCAAGCACTGAAGCTGCAAACCACATTTTTTGCACCGCCCATTATGCTTATCACGTAGGGACAGGGGTGGAATGGAGGGTATACGCGGGTACACGCCGTGTACCCACCTAATATTATAAATCACAGCGTGTACCCACCTCAGTGCATAAATATAAAGGAACGTGTTCCCAAATCCGCATTTTTATTGAGCAGCGTGTACCCCCCAAAAATCTTACCATTCCAGCCCTGCGTAGGGACCACTACTAGCAGACCAGATCAAGGCACTACATATGGCAAACCCTTTTCTTAAACTGTTCAAAAGATTTTCCAAGTTTTTAATATAAATATTATCGAAATCTGGTGCTAATCTTGGTCTCCATCATTTTGAATAAAATGTCTGATCCAGTAAAAATTTTGGTCCTAAAAAAAAAAGCTTTCTTGGCTTAGTATAGGATTTAAAATTCTGTTCCTAGATTCCTGTTATCGTAAACTTTCAAGGAGAAAAGTTAATATTGGTTCGAAGAAGTGCTTTCATTTTTACTCCCATAAAACACTAGAAAAATATACAAAAAGGATGTACTTGCACACGTAACGTAAAGTACATAATTTCAATTGTACTGTCTCTTTGCGCAATATGCTTATTTATAGGTAAAATATAGGCCTAGTTTAAGTTACTTCCTTCCCTCTTAATTTTTTGTATGAAAATGTTCTAGTTCAAACATTTTTTCTTCGTCTCTAGGTCAAGTATTTCAGAACAGTGACCTCCTGCAGAATCCTGTAGTTGGTGTGATGATAGGAGTGCTGGCAACAGTGCTTGTGCAGAGTTCATCCACATCTACTTCCATCATTGTCAGCATGGTTGCTGCGAATTGTAAGTCCTTGATTTCATTAAATTGAGTTTTATTTAAGGTTTTTAGGCAACTTTGGCTCAGGACGAATGAACGACGATTTGAATTTCAATTTTATTTATGGCCTTTAGCCATCAGGCTGAAAGAAGGTAGGGAAAAGGATTGGGAAAGGTGTCGGCCAGGGCCTATGTTGAAGATGCCATCCCGGCATTTGCCTGGTGTGACTAAGGAAAAACGTCAGTCAGGATGGTCGGCCGAAAGGATGATGATTGGAGAATTGGTGCAATGAAGAAAGTGGGAGGAAACTGGTGAACCCCCGGAAATCCCACGCAAATAGTTTGTCCACCACTTTGATGGAATGTTTGGGTTATTTTAAATATTTCTAATGGGTCAGTAATACACAGTGTTTGATTTGAAATGGGGGATGGTTGGGATTTCCCCCTTTCTGCGAAAATCTTCCCTGGTTCTGCTTTCCCAAATATCCCCGACGAACGGATATAAAATACGGTTTTCTACGTTCTGAGAATTTTTTTTCCCTTTATGGAAATTTTACAAATCGGACACTGCTAATATGCACCGATATATTGTGTTTAATGATGTATTGATATGCAACTCTCAGTTTCTAATATTCCAAGCGACCGCGTAGTTCAGTTGGTAGAGCGTTGGCTTCGCATTCGAGAGGCCCTTGGTTTGATACCAACGGCAGTCCATTCTGATTGTAGTTTCCTCTAAGGTTTCCGCCTCAGTCACATCAGGCAAATGCCGAGATGATGCCTTTAATTTAGGTCTTGCTCGACTCTTTCTCGCATCATCTTCCCTACACTATCCTCGCTGGAGCCATATACATCAAAAAGGCTGAAGGTTATAAATAAATTTAGGTTCAAATTCTGTTATGACGTATCAGAATTCTCAATTCTGTATGTTCTTTTTTGGTGAAGCATTGTGTTGTTATTTTTCTAAATATAGAAACGCTAAATTAATTCTGTACATTTGTTATGAGGAAAAGAAAGTGTGAAGCGATAAGGTTAATAATTCGACTATCATAAAAGCAAATCCATTATCAATTTCCTTGTTTGCTCTTTGATTAAGCCGATCTGTTTCAATTCTGAATAAAATCTTATTTGCTCGTCAACGCTATCCATCGCGTGACAGATATCAATATTAAGAAGATAGATTAATTTCCTTCTCTCCAGCATACTCTGTGCTATCTGTCAATTTTCTGTTGATATAATTATATTGAGGCCTTGTATCCACACTTAATTTAATTAAAACAGGCTGACAAGGCTATTACACTTTAACTTTATTGAAAAAACACACAGCAAGCCTTACCGTTTGAATGTTCTAACAACATTTTCCTCAGACGATACGCTAATCAACACCAACAGTTCATAAAATGCAGCAGAAGACCAAGAGATCCTTTCTACGTCTTCCGCCAATCACGTCCCAGATTTCGTTTACTTACCGAAAGTAAACAAATTTTAACCAATCATAGTACTTCACTCACAGGCCACACTCCCTAATCAACTCGAACGCTAGAACAAACTAGTAACAGCAAACTACATAACATGGAAACGAATCGAGGCTCATAAAATATTTCATAAATAAATACGTAATAAATAATTAATTAATTAATAAATATAAAATAAATAAATAATAAAAAGGAAACTTTTAAAAAACGGGGCTGGAGTGCTATAGAAGAGTTCTTATTTTCTGGAATACTTTCTCCGCTTTTCTCTTCCTAGCATGTCTTCCCATTCCTCATTCATACTCAACCCACCATTCCAGTTCATCGTTTTATCTCCAGTTTCCCTAATTCTCTTCGTTTCTTTCCACTTTTTAACCAACATTCTTTCCTCTTGTTCTAGTATATATACGCTGCCTCACAGTTCATACACGAAACACTGCACACGGCTTCTCTTTGTTCTTCTTTCTTTAGATCACCTTTTCTCCTTGTTTCTCACTAAGTCCAAGACCCTCTTCCCTCATTTTCCATACGTTTTCACTCCTACCTTTCCCAATTTTTTTTTCCTCCTGATCATTCGTCTGTCATCCTTTAAAGGAGAATGAATATAGTAAGGATGACTAGAAGAATGATCAGGAGGAAAAAGAAAATGGTACAAAGAGGAGGAGGTGGAAGTAGAAGAAAGTGAAAAGAAAAAGTAGTTTGCGATTGAAAATGGGGGAAGAATTACCGAGAAAATCAAGCGGATCTTGGGAAAGGTATAGAAAAGGAGGGAAGAGGGTCTTGGAGTTAGTGAGAAACACGAAGAAAGGTACTCTAAAGAGAGAACAACAAAGAGGAGTCGTGTATAGTGTTCCGTGTATGAACTGTGAAGCAGTGTATATAGGAGAGGCGAAAAAGAAATTACAGGAGAGGCTTAAGACAATCTAAGGATGATTTCAGACTAAAGAGAGAGACAGATGCTATTTACAAACATTTACAGGAAAAGATGTATGATATAGACTGGGAAGGGGTAGAGATACTAGAACAAGAGGAAAGAATGTTGGTAAGGAAGTGGAAAGGAGCGAGGAGAATTAGGGAAACTGAAACTGGAAGCAAACATAAAGCGATGAACTGGAATGGTGGGTTGAGTGTGAATGAGGAATGGGAAGACACACTAGGAAGAGAAGAGCGGCTGCCCTGTTTTTAAAAGTTTCCTTTTTATTATTTATTTATTTTATATTTATTAGTTAATTATTTACTTATTACGTATTTATTTATCAAATATTTTTTGAGCCTCGATTCGTTTCCTTATTATGTATTTTGCTGTTACTAGTATGTTCTAGCGTTCGAGTTGATTAGGGAGTGTGGCCTGTGAGCGAAAGACTGTGATTGGTTAAAATTTGTTTACTTTTGGTAAGTAAACGAACTGTGGTACGTGATTGGCGGAAATCGTAGAAAGAATCTCTTGGTCTTCTGCTGCTATGAACTGTTAGTGTTGATTAGTGTGTCGTCTGAGGAAGATGTAGTTAGAACGTTGAAACTGAAACACTTGCTGTGTGTTTTTACAATAAAGTTTGTGTAATAACCTTGTCTTCCTGTTTTAATTAAATTTTCTGTTGTGAAGAGGGGAGTGCTGTAGTGAACATAGTGGAAACATTTTCAGGTTTTACAAAAGTATTTACCAGCGAAATTTTAATTAAACTAAACAACTATGGAGTAGGTTGTTTTCTATCCTGCCTCAAAAGGCGGCGGCTGGCTGTTAAAATAGTCTAAACAGAAACTAAAGTACACACAAACTCAGCATGTTTTCAAGAGACAAAAAGACACATGATGGTATACCACAAGGATCGGTTCTTGGTCCAGTGTTTTTATTATCTTCTTTTTGCCTTGAGTTGTTGAAACTCTACATTATTTGTTGAGGACACGAGTATAACAATAATTACAGGCAAAACTGATGTTACGTGAAGATACTAGGAAACAGTGATGCATTTTGGGTGGCCCCAGGTGGTCCTGAACCTCCTTTGTAATTTTGATTTATAAGTAAAATTAGTAAGCCACATTTATAATAAATTTAAGGCGCAAATGTGTTAACTCTAGCATTTTAATTTTCTGTTGATCTTTTGTAATTCGTTATAAAAAATTTTCATGCAGGGTGTAAGCCCACGAAGAAAACAACTTTTGACTGATCACCATTTTCTTTATCTGTATATATAAAAATTAAAATGATTTGTTTGTGTTTGAATCACGCCAAAGCGGCTTGACCAATTGAAATGATTTTTCGCACATGATCAGATATTGGACTCGTTTGTGAAATTATCATATTAGTTGCCATATTGAATTCAAAAATGGGGACGCAGCCCCCTGGGGTATGGCAGCAGATCTTTATTCACCCCACACCAACGGGCGGGCAAATCAGCTAGTTTTATAATAGTGAAAAGACTGCTAATGTAGGATACATTCAACAAGTATATGCTTTTATTCTATTTCAGTTCTAACTGTGGAGACTGCAATACCTATTGTGATGGGAGCTAATGTGGGAACATCGGTGACCAACACTATCGTATCCATGACACAGGTCGCAGACAGGGAAGAATTTCGACGAGCTTTTTCTGGAGCCACTGTTCATGATATGTTCAACTGGTTAACAGTCATCGTATTACTTATTCTCGAGGAAACAACAGGTACTTAAAAATAAGGAAAATCAAAACCTTCTATTGCTAATTCCATATATCGCTATGTATGGTGAATCGGAAAAGCTGTTTATTGTAATTTTTAAAAAATCTTAATTTTGATCTGCATTTCTTGTTCGTTATCAGCGGATTTCCATATGTTTTCTTCCAGTTAAAATACCACTGAAACAAACTTAGCAAATTTTGACTTAACCTGCTTTTCCATTACATTACAGAAACATATAAAGATCCTTCGTAGGCATACTAGATTCAGTTATTAGGTGATAATAAGCACTGGTGTAGAAACTATATTAATACTATTTGTAAGACTCAGTGGCAAGTTCAAGGAGAACTGACATTTCCAGAGTTTTAACTCCTCTTTCTCTAAGAACTGTATATTTTTAGTACGAGTCTTCCTTTACCTATGGTAGTTTTAATGTAAATTCCCTACCCTTGTCTTTTAAATCACCTGACGAAGCTAGATTGGATCAATTGAAAAGTTGTGACACGACTTTTTTCAAAGTTTCTAGTTAGGTTTTAGTTTTTTTTTTTTAATTCTGTGACAAGCTGTCTTTACGTTATATACTGGAGCAAATTTTCAGTTTGAGGAACTGTTTGCAATAATCTGGCAGTGTGAATGAAATAGAATTAATTTTTATTCTCTTCTACACAAATTAGTTGTTTACAAATACACGCAGAAAATTTAGTCACTATCCTATCGGGGAATAGAATCCTCGATCTCCTGATTGTCGGTCCAGAGTTCTATTTCATTCTTAATACACGATCTACAGAAAAGATTGATCATCAGAAAATTTCCGTTGCCTTTGACATCAGCAGAGTGGTTTAGTTGTTGATATCCCAGAGGTACACCATATGTACACAATTTTGTCATTTCGGATTTTAGCTTAATTGGTTGAGCACCGGAATGACGATAAGGAGACCGGAGTTCGATTTCCCACTGGAATTGGTGATCAAATTTTCTGTGCATTTTAAAACTTGTATGTTCACATACAAGGAATGTGGGTAAAAGAAATTAAAAATTCTTCTGACATTCAGAGTTCTTTATTCCTAATAATAAAATCGATGAAATTTCGGAAATAAGTCAATTGCAAATAACATTTGTAATTTTAACCATTATTAGAAAAATAATTTTGAAACACTCCTGCGATACTTTGAAACTTTAATGTGAAGGACTTAGAAAGAGAAAAAATGCGAGTAATAAAGCGTATTTCAAGATTTAAGAACATTTTTCTTTTTTACGTTGATTTTAATATTGGTAGCGACTTGTGTAACAATCAAGCTCAAAGGTTTCAAGAACAAACTCTTATTAACGCAGACATCCGAACATCTCTCGAGTTTAAATCCGAAAACGAAGTTCGGATTGGTGTACTGATCACAAATGTAATATTTAGTGATTACCACTGGAATAAATGAATAGTTTCAATCGTAGCGCAAGGTGACTTAACCGTAACTGCATAAAATTAGGTTAGATTCAGTTTAGTCAAGGTACTTGCTAAACATTATCCCAATAAAAGTTACTTCCAGTTCCAAATACTAACTAACAATAATCTTAACTCTAAACCAGAAATACTTAGTGGAAAATACGCAGAAAAATTTACCTTGCCATGACAATGACTCGATTCCGGGTTTCCGGTATGTTTCTTACACACAGAAAGTTGTTGTGTAGTGGTTAGAATACCCAACCGACAAGGACTAATTTTTTTCTGTGTATTTTCAGATAGACACAACAAGTAATGTCTTTGTGTAAAGCCAGATATAATATAAGAAGTACTCAATTCAAGTTGCTGGACGGTATCTAAAGTGTAACCATAAGAATAACAATCTCTAAAATGTGTAATATTGAAATATACTACTATGCACATCAGAATAAGTTTTCGTGCAAAACCAATTATGCATATTATGATAATCTTTTGATTATTAACTTTAATTCTTATTGAAATACGGCAAGAACAATTTTATTGTACTAATGATAAACCAATGTGCAAGATATTATATGAGAGCAGATTTTGTGATTTTCCAAAGTGCGCATAATTTCTGCACAAGAGAGATTCATTTACACAATAAAATGCTGAACTTCTGTTTCATAGTAATCTCTCTCAGAAATACAATACAAATCTTCCAAAATATTTATTAACTTAGAATCGTAACTTTTGTTATCTATAAAGTTAATTAATTAGGACATCAATTCAACAATGTTTGTTTCTAGTTTCCTATAACTTCTGATTTTGCATAAAAATACATGACACAAAGAAATATTAAAATATGCCGTAAAGCACTTACTTCCGTTCTAATTCTCTACAGCAGTAATGATTCGTAACTTCATCATCACTCTGTTACTACGTCCACGAAAGCTGAACATTACATGGTGCCAGGAACACTGAAGGATAAAATGTTTTATTCTGTTCCACTGTAAGCATTTTTTTAATTTTGTTGTTTTCGATTTCAGGTTACTTATATTATGTTACGAAAGCAATTATGGATTCTGGTGAATGGTCTACTGATTCAAGTGGCAATATTGAAATACTGGGTGCCATTACAGAAGACTTCTTAGATCTGATAGTTCAGGTGAGAATGCACTACACTTTCCAGAAATATTTCGAATTCTCTCTTTATATACAGGAACAATAATTTTTTTTTGTTTTCCCATCTGATTGCTACATTCATTGAGACAAAAGCTTTTATATATTGAGCCGCCGTAGCTCAGTGGTAGAGCGTTGGCGTAGCCTTCGGGAGGTCCTGGGTTCAATCCCAGCGGCCGACCATCCTGACTGAAATTTTTTCAGTTTTTTCTGTCATACCAGGTAAATGCCGGGATGACACCTTCAATATAGGCCCTGGCCGACACCTTCCCAAATCCTTTCCCCTCCCCTATCCCGGCCTGAACCTTAGATGCCTTAAGGCCATAAATAAAATTCAAATTCAGAAAGCTTTTATATTCTACGTATAAGGATTCTCTATTATTTCCTTGTCATTGTTGCAATTACGAGATATATTTTGAAATTCCAAATATTTTCTTCTCAGGGGATATACAGTATAAACATTTCACATGTTTCTTATCATGAGCTATTTACTTCAGGGGGCGGGGAGTTGTCCCACCAACAAAATTAAGCTCAGAGATATCCCCCACCTTTCTCAAGGAGTTTTTTTTTTTGTGATATCAAAATGGCAAACTAACTACTTTTGATCTAAAACATCCTTTCGCCAGAGATCAGTGATTGCACCTGATTGTGATTGAGGATGGGTGGGGTGGATTCTGACAGACTTTCTGCTACTGATGAGGTAAATACTATCTTGTACAATTCTATAATAAAAATAATATATTTCTTTTTACTTTGCACTGGTACATAGTTCTTTAGCTTATTTGTTTAATGTATAATTGTGTCAATAGTACTATAAATAATTATGTAGTATACTTTATAATTGATAATTATTGATACGAGCTGGTAGGTAAAGCAGTCCTCAGTTGAACCTTACCCTGAAGAAAAACTATTATTAGGCTTCAGTTGGCAACATGGCCATTCACTGACACCACTCTGTCCTTTTTTCATTCTTATTATGTGAACATACCTTTGGCGAAACGTTGCCACCTTTTTAAGCGTATATGAAGTCTAAACCTGTCTTAAAATATGTAAGTATCCTTCTATCTACCTTATGACATATGTTTAAACGAAGTTCTCACACCGTTTCTTATTGATTTCGCTCCCTAATTAGATTTCATGTCAGTGTAGTCTGTACATATTTCATCTCATAAGTCATGAATTGCATGTTTAGTGCTAGCATTTTCATTTTAAGTACGTGGATAATGTTATAAAGGTAGTATTCCTAATTTGCATACTTTCTAAAATATAATACATTGTATCCTTTTTCTCACCAGATTGATAGCAAAGTTTTGCAAGGATGGTCATTGAATGATCCAAAATACAACAATGCTTCTTTGCTTAAAGTATGGTGTCCAGAGACCAACGGGACAACAATCATTGAGCAGAAAAAGTGTAAGTGCTTGATTCGGACTTAGTTTTTTCACCCTTAAGTCTTGTATAAATTGTAATTCTGTAACGGTAAGTTAGGATTATAGTTCTAAACGTTTTGTTAGACTTTTTTAAATTTTTACCTGAAAGTACTGAAACAATTCATGATATGAAGATTAATAGAGCTTCACCCTCGTGCTTTAGTGGTCAAGGTCACTGATTCGGATAAACACAAGGGAGACTGTGTGGGCTCCAGTCTCTTTCGCGCTAATCATCCTGACTGACGTTTCCTGGATTTCTCTCAATCTTATCAACTGAATGCCGGGATGGTACTTCGAAAATAGGCTCTAGCCGCCCTCCATTTGTTCTCCCACGGTAATAAGAAAAAAATAAAACGTGATAGTATGTAGCCGTGAGGCGCAAAAAAAAGTTAAGGAAAATAAATAAAATCTTAGTAAAACTCACCTCGAACACTTTGAAAGATTTAAAAAATCTACGATATTTCGAAACGTTCATTGGACTTCGTCGACCCGACGAAGTTTAGTGCACTAAACGAAATATTGTGGATTTTAAGTTCCCTTTACGCCCTAGATGGCTTTTATTTTGTTTCATACACGTGACATGATCAAGACGGACACAGAAATTTTAGTTTCAATAGATTTATTTATTCTCAATAAACAGCTCTATTTCTTTCCTTTCATTAGAAATTCGGACCAGAATAAGATACTTTCCCATTTTTCGAAGACGTTTCCATTCCTTTCACCTCGACAAACTAGCTTTCACTTACTCGAGGTCAACAAGCAGTTTACTGCAAATGAAGCAAATATTCATTTTTGATACAGCCTATATAAGTAGATATTATCTTTGAAGCTCAACGTCGAATAATATTTAAGAGCTTGAACCGGTCCAGGTGATAGAAGAACTGTTCGGAAATTAAGGTCCGATAGGTTCGTTAAACAAGCATAGAAGAAAACAATCTACTTTACATATTCCATTAGCTTTTCAGTCCATAGTCAAAGAACTGCGCCAACAGGATTCCCAGCCAGTTGTTGATTCTATCTATGAAGCGAACAACGGTAAGACAATCTGTCGTCCCCGTTTCGTAATACAAAATAGTCCTCAAAATTCACGGAAATTCATAAGCAAGATGTGAAATCGTGAAACAACTTCTTTCAAGTATGATTTGAAGCCTCTTTGAACCAATTCAACTGTCAGAACTTTAGTGAGAAAGGAGCTAACCCTTAACCCGTCGCTATTGGAATCTCTGCACCGAGATTGTCGATTGCATCGTGTGTACGTATCCAGAATTTGGTTTTGAGAAGGGTCTTTGGGCTGCAGGGAGGTCCAAGGTGTGTGGGCATGAAATGTGCATTAAATATATATATATAATTAACGCCTATATTCCAATGCCTAAAAATATACCAATTCTGCCTACAATTCTGAATTGGGAGTGGGAGATCCGGATCTCTCGGATCCACCCCCCTAAATACGCCCCTGTGTACGGTGATAGTTATGATTGACAATTATATGAGAGATTGGTGGGTTGGCGCAAAATATTCAGAAATGGACGTTTCCAAATGGACATTAATGGACTCAACAATTGGCTATGTTACTAGGCGACATGTTCGACGAGGGACTGCAAAAGCATGTGCAATGGCGAGAAAATGCACGAAATTGGTTGATGATTATATGGAGAAATAATGTTGAAAATGTAGGTAAATTTGGTATATTATTCCGAATTACTCATTTTACTGATCAGTCGGACATTATTTCCGATAAACCCTCGTACTTGGAAGTCTAGAAGCATAAAGAAGGAAATCTATTTGAAAATACAATGTTTTGGTTCAGAGTATGAAAATGTAAAGATATATCTTTCGACGTTTTGTTAGATGATTTTCTAATCTTTGTTATGTGTATATGTTCTTGAATGGTTGCCCACTGACTCCTCGTAATACTTACTGTTGTTCTGATGTTTTACCTAAAAGATGGAGTAAAGAACTTCTACTATAAGGTTAAAAGATGGGAAAAAATACTACTTTTTAACATAGATACTTTTTCCTTATTGTTTCAGGTGCATCATTGTTTTCATTGTTCAACATGGGAGACACTGCCTCGGGAGCAATTCTTTTGGTTTGCTCTTTGATATTACTCTGTGGATGCCTGTTACTTCTTGTAAAACTACTGAACTCCATGTTACAAGGTAAATTTATAATGTGTACTTTGACTTAGACATTTTTGAAGTTTTTCAACATGGCTATTCACTCGGTTCATTTAATTTTTGTCCAAATTATTTATTTATTTCAAAATAGTAGCAGAACTAGATCCTTATGTTAAGGTGTAGAATACATAATTTCATTCAGAGACAACTATTTGAAATTATGGTTTCTTTCGACTGTAATGCACCATCCACGCAATACAGGTGAACAACGCAACAAGGGTGAAACAGGACAAATAAATTAGGTGCATTCTGAACTCATGCAAACATATGTGACCCCAAACGCATGCTCAGTGGAGGATAAAAGAAGAAAGGAAAAACACAACTGTCATTGAAACAAGTTCTCATAAAACTTGCAGCCATCAAACAAAACACTCCATTGAAAAATACGAGAATATCCTACAAACGAGCTAGATATACGTAAATAAAAAAAAAACAGATCGCAAAGCAAAACAACTATTTTCAAATTAGTAACTAGCCATATTCCATGCCAAACTGCATCCATTAAAATGACATCTAGAAAAGACTTTACAAAACCCACTGAAACGCACCTCGGGGCAGAGACTCGACACGCAAACCATACAGAGCTGAAAACTTTTAGTCAGCTTCGTTACAAGGGGCCACGGTGGCTCAGTTGGTAGAGAGCTCACCTCTGGTACTAGGGGTCGTCGGATCGATCCCAGCTCATGGCATGTGGGCTTTGCGGTGGACAAACACCATGTGCGTGGGTTTTCTCGGGGTGCTGCCGTTTCCTCCCACTTTCTTCATTCCACCGATTCATCCCATCATCCATACGGCCTGAGCCATAGTTGCCTAAAGGCCTTAAAATAAATTCAAATTCAGCTCCGTCATGGTTGTCTCAAAATTTGAAATGTGTGTCTACTCACAGAAGCACCTCGCCACAGAAGAGGGTATGAAGGTATTTATTACTCGTAGAGAAAGCGAAGGCGGGTCGCATCCCAATATTGCCTTGCTTCTATAGAAAAGACCATTCATAACCATTAAAGCTAGTCGTCAACACTGAAAGCACATCTGAGAAAAGACGGAAAAGGAAGTGCCGACTAGTTTATTGCGACTACTTCTTCCGGATGTTGAGTCATGGACATGTATCTGGATTATAACCAACCTTCCTTTCAACCTTACCATCATCACGCGATCACTAGTATAGTCTACTTTGATGATCTCTCTTAGACGCTTTCCAAGGACACCTACTCTATTGTTTCTTCCCTTTCCGGTCTCGAATAAAACACCCTATTTTTCTTCATCTCGAATTTCACCAGTTTCCCCCCCCCCCCCCCCCCCCCCCCCCCCCCCCCCCCCCACAAAATCCTGCTACATTCAAATCGTTTAACTTCATCTCTTCTTCGAATGACGATTAAGTTACAATGAAATTTTGAAAATATAATTGAAGATGAAAATGGCAATTAATTCAATAAATAAAAAGACTTAGTCAAAATTAATTAAAAGTATGTCATCTTTACAGCTTCATGATTCTTTTCTTCGGCGACCTATTTCTCCCAATGCTTGCACGATTCTTTGAAATCTTGAATTATAGTGGAAATTCTAAATAAATTTCCTTCACTAAATCACTAAAAGATTATTTCATATTTTGAAAACAGTGTTTTGCTTCCTATATTTTCC
The DNA here is from genome assembly GCA_022664845.1 of Lepisma saccharinum. Taxonomy (NCBI): domain Eukaryota; kingdom Metazoa; phylum Arthropoda; class Insecta; order Zygentoma; family Lepismatidae; genus Lepisma; species Lepisma saccharinum. The sequence continues at coordinate 23,254 of JAGDQP010007875.1, read as the reverse complement.
TGACACTAGTAATTTTTGTTAGACAGTACTTCCAAATTATGAATTAATATTCTCTTGATTGTAATATTGTGTATTCTATGAGCGATAAATTGAGTGATCTGTTTTGTCTTGTATGTTTGAAATATTGGCTAGTGTGAAGGATTATATTTAGTTTTATACTTACGTTCTAATAATCGTATTAATCTGACGTAATGCTCTGTGTCATTTTGATTTCTTAAATGAATCTGAATGTATTTAAATATGTACAGGGTGTTTAAAAATGATTGGCATTAAAATTGATGAATGAATTTGTCAGACCAAAACAAAATAAAAACAGTTCATTTAAAGAAATTAAAAAAGATGCGTAATTTTGGACTAGCACCAAATATTGTCACGCAACGTCAGAAATGAAGTTACAATCTGTACAAGTAATTTATATTCATTACCAAATCTGCTTATCAATATTTTCTTTTTTTTAGCTTGTTTTACAGTTCGGATTTTTTTTAGAGCTTTTAGATACAGTGTGTTTTATTGAACACTTTATATTCTGAACAATAAATCAAGTTTATTCGACAAAATATTCAACACGTAAAATAAAATTACTTGTACAATATTGGTTTACGTAATAGAAATCCATCAATCGATATGACAGAAGGATTACCGTGATATCTTTTGTTGCTAGATATACAGTAATGTTCGTCGTAAATGTTCTGTGATTTGATTTGAAGTGAATTGAATTTGTTTATGACCTTAAGACAACCCAGGAATAGGGTTGAGTTGAGAGAGAGAATGTGAGAAGGAAGTCGGACAAGGGTCTAATGTAAAGGTACCATTTCGGTACCGTGTGCGACTTCAGATTTGTACCTATAAAACAGCTGTTTGTAGTTGTTTTGGAAAGTTGATTCTCTTTCTCTTTTCTTTGACGTTTATGCAACTAGCTTGCCTGCTTAATGTTAACGTCACTGTTTATTCATAACGTACACGCTATCATGTTTTTGTTCATGAAACATCAACGTTTCCTTTGGATCCCCAAAACATTCTCTGGTTCATTTGTTCCTGCTTACTCAGAATAAGTTTCATTGTTACATGTTCTTTTCCTGTCTCTCTCTCTCTCTCTCTCTCTCTCTCTCTTTCTTTCTTTCTCTCTCGTGTCTGTAGGTTTCAATTCTTGTTCTGTTTTTATTATTTTTCCGCCCTTGATTTAAGTCTCAGCAATCGTAGTCGTTTACCATTATTCATGTTGATGTAAATTCTATATCCTTCTCTTACAATCTTTCTGTTTTTGTTTCTTGTTCCTTCTAAAAAAGTTATTACTTGTATGGTTTATCTTATGTAGTATGTTTATCGGATTAAACTTGTTTTTTTTTAGAAGGAACAAGTTTTTAGAAGCATTAACGTTTTAGAAGGAACAAGTTTTTAGAAGCATTAAGTTTTTAGAAGGAAC
>JAGDQP010007875.1:3689-21821 GCA_022664845.1 Lepisma saccharinum | reverse complement strand
TAGAAGGAACAAGTTTTTAGAAGCATTAACTTTTTAGAAGGAACAAGAAGCAGAAACAGAAAGATTGGAAGAGAAGGATATAGAATTTACATCAACACGAATAATGTAAATGACTACGAAAACCTAAATCCAGAGCGGAAAGATAATTGAAATGGTAAAGAATAATTAAAAAAAGAGGAGTAAGAACTGAAACCTATAAAAAAAAATTTAAAAAAAGGACAGGCTATAATGAAAACGATATAGTGTAAACAAAAATAGTCAATGCAAGCATGTTCAAGGGGTTCGAATGAATGATTGTCTTATGACGAGAACGACATTTCAATAACATGTACAATGTAAATAAACAGTGATTGCGTTATTAAAAGTTGTGGGGTTATCACTAACAAGCAGTCATACTGAAGTTGCATACTGAAATCACTACTTCCATGGAGAGTCGGTCAATTGTAAAGTTTATTTTCGATTCATAATTTTTATACTAAAAGCTCATCACCTGAGTTAATTTGGCAAAGCACTAAGACGCGCTTCTTCGCCGTTGCCGAGAAAATCGGCTTTGAAATATTTTAACGTCATTATGTTTTTCACAAACAAATTTATATTCTAACAATGTTATTCTTTTTTCATAATGTTTACCGATTTATATTTAACGCAAGAAGTATGAACGACGTGTTTTAAACGAATAATTGTATTTTGAATCAAAGTTTCGAAACCGAACAATGACTCATCAAAAATATATTTGCCTCCTGGAATAGAATATATTTTTCATGCAAATATGAATGAAAATAAAATAGTTATTCACAGCGCACGTTGCTAACTTCTCATCGCCCTGAAACAGCTCATCGTTCATCATGAAGTTCGAAAAAGTAGATTTTTTCGTGAAAGAAGCATTTAAAAGCATTATATATATATATAATGTTTGTAAATTATTAAAGGAAATTCTATGTATAAACATTTTAATATATAAAACAAAAACTCAATAAAACCTACGCCGAATATTTCAAAGTCGATTTTCTCGGCAACGGCGAAGTGCATTTTAGTGCGTTGCCAAATTAACATTCAGGTCATGAGCTTTTATTACAAAAATCGAAAATAAATTTTACAATTGACTGACTCTCCTTGGAAGTAGTGATTTCAGCATACAACTCAATATGGTTTCAGCATACAACTTCAATAGGATTTCAGTATACACCTTTATTCTTCTATTTGAAAGCAAGCTACGAAAGATAAGAACTTACGGGGTTTTCACAATACAAGTAAAGTGATAGTTCGTTTCTCTTGACGGCACTAGCAGACCTGGGTTTCTTTGCGCAGTCAACACGTATTGAACAAATGCCAACTTTTCCGTTCAAGCTACACCTTTGCTATTCGCCTGGTACAGTGGAAGTAATGTACTATATTTGCTTCTTAGCAAGTGAAACTTTATTCCTACGTTTTAATTAAATCAACTTCCCTGAAGACGGAATCATATTACTCTCCGAAACGTCGGATATATTTGTTGTTTACAAATAATGTTAAAATGTCCTTAAATATGTTTTAAAATCACAAAACCACGGTTGTTTTACGAACCAGCACTTACTTGAGATCTCTCTTCTACTTTTCTTTTTTCAGGAAAAATGGCACCAATTATTAGGAACACAATCAACGCTGATATTCCCCATGCCAAATGGTTAACAGGATACATTTCTATCATCGTGGGAGCTTTGATCACTTTTCTAGTGCAATCCAGTTCTGTGTTCACATCAGCCCTGACTCCTTTAGTTGGTATTGGAATGATCTCTGTTGAACGTATGTATCCGCTTACACTAGGATCGAACATAGGAACTACCACCACCAGTTTACTAGCAGCGCTGGCCGTCGATGGTGAAAGTTTAAAGCCGTCCATTCAAATCGCTCTGTGCCATTTGTTTTTTAATGTTACCGGAATATTGTTATTTTATCCACTTCCATTCATGAGGGTACCAATTGTGCTTGCAAAGAAATTAGGGAACATTACTGCAAGATATCGTTGGTTTGCATTGATGTATCTAATTTTTATGTTTTTCCTCATCCCTGGATTTGTTCTTGGAATCTCAGTTGCCGGAGAAATGTATTTACTTGGAATTGGAATTCCTATTTTAATTATCCTTGTTTTAATAGTAGTGATCAATTTACTTCAGAGTAAGCAACCCAAAGTACTTCCCGAATTTCTCCGCAGTTGGGACTGGCTTCCAGAGTGGATGCATAGCCTCGATCCGCTTGATAGACTGTTTACTAAAATGACCTGTTGTTCATGTTGTAAACCATCATCCCCTGATACCAGTGACGTTGAAAGTGGTAAAGGAGTTGATAATCCAACGTTTTCTTTATCAACAACATGAGGCTGCTACTGTACCAATAGGTACAATGTTTTTTTTCTACGCGCATGCTCTGTGGTTGTGTTTCGCGTGCCGAAAGCACACAGTCGCATATTATGAATGGTGCAGAATACATTCAGTAATTTGAATATTTTTCTTCTACTGATTAAGTTTTAATCATATCATTATTTTTTTTAAAAGCAATATGTAAAATACATATCGCTCAAGAGATGGTTTAGATGAATGTCAGTGCACTAAAATTAACATAAGTTTCTCACATGTGAACATCTTAGGCAGAGCGTGAAAAGGATCACACCAGATACACGCAGTTGATGTAAATACGAACGGAAAATTCTTCTCTATAGAAATTCCACTTTGTTTTGTAGGTTTTATTTATTAATGAAGTCTCCTTTTAGATATTTGTAGATCATATATTTTTTTTTAAAAAAAAATAATGTTTTAAAGATCCATATCTATTTTTAGTTTTTCTTCTTTTGAAATGTACTTTTGTAAATAAAGTTTCTAAATAGCTGTAAAAGTTTGTAAGAATAATAAAATACTATTGCAAATATTAAACGTTGCAGTTTTTCATTCAAAATTTATCGCATCTGTAAAAGTAACACTTTTACTCGAGATAGCATCTCGAGTTTGTTGCAATTGAAAACTGATAACCAGAGGAGGTTATCGTGCATAAAGGCGTTGTACAGATGACCAATTATTTTGGTTAGGAATAGTTATTTGACTAATGAATATAAATATTTTATACTGTTGATAAAAAAGGTAGCTTATATGTAAGGGTTTAGACAATAACTTCTCTGGATAAACATGTACGTCTACTTCCATCTTTTCCTAACTGGCGGAGAATCGATACTGGCACGGAAAATTTCGTCAAATGTTTGACTATGATGCGAAGTGCGTTCAGGGAGAACCAAAAGGCGCAGTTTAAGGTTTGTAGGAATGTTTCTAGTGGCTTTTGTCCGTCGGCAATGTCATCAATATAGCGATTCCAGATGAATGGGATGTGAAGTATGGTGTTCACATGGTGTCTCCCCAGAGGTCACATGAAAAGGTTTGTGTAAAAGGTGACCATATGGGCGCTCATGGAGATAATTATGGTTTTCAAAGGACAAGTTGTTTGTATGACAAACTTTGTTCGTAGTGATTATATATAATCATAATTAAGCAATTTGTGCTCCGTACTTATCACTCAGCCGAACATTACTAAGCGTTCCTGAAGTCTGTAGCTGTATACACTGACACAATGTAAACACATAGGTGGCAGCACTGTTGCGCAAGAAAACAAATTGCCCATCAAGAAAGGTGAGGACCTAGCGAAACCAGATAGTGCAGTGGGATGTACTAGTTGTGTGGGTATTTACACGCTTGACGTAACGAGAGAAAGCATGCTTGGGTGACTAGAAGTCTGTGTATCCCAAGTGGAAGTGTGTCAGGCAATGTAATTCCGACTAGTGTCGTATCAAGGCTGTGAAGATGGTTCATACAGGACGGAAACGTAAGCCGACAGTTTAGAGTTGGACGGCTTCATGTCAAAACCCCAAGTAGGTCCATTAGTGCCAGGTGTTGGAAACTAAGGACAACAGAAAGGCTTGCTAGAAACTTTACAACACCTATGGGTGTCGATATGAGGAGACATCTGCATGAACAGGAACTGTATACCCGCAGGGGCAGGCCGTGTGATGCATGCCGTAATCCGTATGTGTTTAACCGTGGTGTCGTCACAGCCTGGGCATATTACAACGTCTTCCTGTAAGAACATGTTCCGACTTTTCTGTTGCGCAATCGGACCATAGTTCCTGTGCATGGACAATACCCGTCCAAGACGGACTGCGAGTTGATGGCACGCACCCTTGCAACCGAGAACAGCCGCCGTATGGGCTGGCAGCCTACTCGATCGACTTGAACTCTACAGAGTATACTTGGGACGCTCTGGGAAGTGTGTCGTGGGTCACTAACCCATTTCGAAGCCCCTCCAGGAGCTTCAAGAGTCCTTGCTGCAGAATCCGCTAAACACCATTGTTAGCAGTATGGCACCAACTGTGCTGCATGCATTGTTTAGCGGAGCAACTATATAACGTACTTAGCTTCATCTGCACTAGGTGGAGGTATAGAGCAGGCAAATGCACAAGTGGTTTGCACATTCGTAACTTTTGCGATATTTGATGTGTTATTTCCGCAACAAGCTTCCAGCTGTGTGTTTTGTGTTTACATTGGAATAACTCAGAAATGATTGGTCGCGCTTGGCCAAGGTGGGTTCTTGCAATTATTCATAGCTATCAAATACTTGCCAATGTATACAGCTGAACTAGTCATCAAGAACTCTCAAATAAAGTTCAAATTTCTTTGTACTCTAACTGTTAAGTGCGTATGGAAAACTATTTTTCCCGCAGAACAAGTTATTAAAAGAAACCTTTGATAATTCCAAAAGATATAAAGGCACAGAGTAAACAGAAAAAAAATATACATAAACGTTTATTTCTCAATATTTATAATGTTTAATAGTCAGGCTGTACCACGAAAAAATAGAATAAAATTGTCATGTATATTTGGATTTAATCGAAGCATTCGAAAATGGTGAGACTAACTTTTTTTTTTAAGTTATGAATCCTACAGTAGTCACTTCTTTATCAATAAGTCTACAAACAGTATCTTAAGTTTATTTTCTCCAGTTGTAAGTAATAGATACATTATCCATTATAAACTACAATCTTCAAACCAGTTTAGATTTTATAGATTCTCTTCCTCTGTAACAGCTTATGGTTTGTCTTTTTAGTTTCTTTGGCTCATCTTGCATTGGCAATAAATAGCAGAAACAATTGCTCTAATGTAGTCTCACTTATTGTCTAATCCTCCAAAGCAGAAAATTTGGATTTCAATTCTTCCATTTTTGTGAAGAGTTCTCGCCACGTGAGGTCCAAGTTTAACACACGATGATTGAGCAAACCCTATGGAAGGAAAAAAAGGGGGGGGAGGCATAAAAGGCATATGCAAAATAATAATAATCATAATTTGAAGTGATGTTTTAATACAGATAATAAAGGTTCTTCAGTAATATTAGCTAATGGGAGAAGTAAGACAAAAGGGGATACCATGAGAAATCCTTTAATCGAGTAAAATCAGTGCATGAAACAGTTTCTAGCAGTGCGGCCAATATTTTCTATTCAATTTGTAGCAGTGCTGCCAATATCCGGATAATTCAATATCTTATGAATAGAACATTTCATTATTCAGATATCCGATTATTCAAATAACTTTCATAATTCCAATAATTGTTACCGAGCCGCCGTAGCTCAGTGGTAGAGCATTTGAGTAGCATTCGTGAGGTTCGATCCCAGCGGCCGACCATACGGACTGAGGTTTTTCCAGTTGTTTTTTTTGTTACACCAGGCAAATGCCGGGATGGCACATTCAACATAGGCCCTGGCCGACACCTTCCTGAATCCTTTGCCCTCCGCTATCCCGGCCTGAGCCTTAGATGACTAGAGGCCAAACAATTTCAAATTCAAATAATTGTCCGAATATCGGATAATGAACGAATTATATGAAAAAGCGAATAATCCAAGAATTATCCTGATAATGGATAATCGAAAAATTACTCGAATAACGCCCTATCAATCAAAGATCTGGAAAGTGGATAATGGAAGAATTATTCGGATAATAAGCAGTTCGAAAGTGGCTCGATAATCTAGTGGTTAGAGCGTTGGACTCATGTCCGCGTGGTCCCTGGTTCAATTCCCGGCTGGAGTCCCACTTTTCGGCGTCCACCCAGCGTCGTGAGGAAAACTGAGGAGTCACATGAATAAAGACGTGACGGCCACTAGGTCTGGTAAGCCTCTAATACGCCTGTTCGTGAGGCGCAGCGTTGACTACTCTGCCGTCACTCAGGGGGATGCAGTTCCACCAAGCGCGGATAGATGGCTTTGCAGGCTCAGGACCGATCGGTCTGTAACGCCGGTGGGTTTAATAAGCAGTATGAGCATAGTAATACTATGAGATACGAATATCAAATACATTAAGTGTACAAACGTGCCTGGCGTAAGCTATACTGCTATCACTGCCCATACAATTAATTTTATCTTATTAAGTGCACAAAAATTATTTTATCTCACATCCAATGTACACAACACAGGAAAAAGTTCCTGATACGGGAAAAGTGTACAGATGCTAGTTCAGTGGCAGCTCGTGACACAAATAATAGGTGAAGTTCTAGCAACACATTCCTACTATCTTTGTTCGTTAACATTTATTCTGGAATTTCTGGATTTAGACAGGATACTGATAATGCCACTATCTGATCTTAGATGATGATAACTGACTTTCTGACCCAACTAATACTTATTAATGCCTCTTTTCAATTAATGCATATCAAAATAAGTGAAGTTGAACTTCACCCGATGAGCGCTTCACCTGGTTTCGTTATAATTCAGACAGACCGACATAATTATTTTTAGATATAATAGACTAAACTCTTCGTTTTTTAATTAGATTAATTTTTAACAAACTGCTGAACAGGAAGACAAATAGCCATGACTATTACCCACGCAAAAGGTTATGCTCTCTTTTTTGTCGTGTGGTGATATTTGAATTGTTATTTAGAATATATGACATTTAGGATTTAGCACACTGACGAGTTAGTTGCTTTTACGCCGATGTTAGATAAATAATCGAAGTTCACCATTATTTGATCATGAATAGAATGTATAACGTGTTAAAGGTTTCTACTGAATTATTGATGTCATTACAAGGTATAAGGTATTTTCATATAAGTGTGTTAATGATTAATAAAATAGATATTGCTATTACGCCAATAAGTTTCCAAAGAAAGTCGATGTCTGAATTGAGGAATCTATCTTAGGAACCTAACAATGTTGAATTTGGTAACTTTTCTGGTAAACTTTATTTTATATGGGCCAGTCTAGTAATTTTTGACTTCGGCCTGTCACGATTATCCGTCACGTTCTAGTTAAAATCCACACCCATGTCCCTGCCGAGACTCGAACCCGGGACCTTCGAGTCGTGGGCCTAACGCCTTAGACCACACAGCTACCAGGTCGGCTTGAATTTGGTGTTGGTCTTTGAGGACTATATAGATGCACTACAAAGCAACACGATGTTTTAGTAGAAGCGTGCGATGAGATAGGTCTACAGGTAAACATAGAAATACAAAATACATAACAACAAGCCGAAACACAGGGAATGAAGGAAATAAAAACATAAGAATTAGGGATGAGCTCATAGAGAAAGTAAACAAATGTAAATACTTGGGAGCATACGTAACAAGCAAAAATGAGATAATGGAAGAAATTAAAAGTCGCTCAGTATCGGGCAACGCTTGTTTCTATTCATTCCAACAACTTCTAACCTCGCGATTAATATCAAGGAAATTGAAATTAAAAATATACAGAACGGTTATTCTTCCGGTAATGCTTTACGGTTGCGAAAGTTGGAGTACGACCCTAGCAGATGAACATAAATTACGTGTATTTGAAAATAAGGTTTTGAGAAAGATATATGGAACTAGATGACTGGAGAATGGAGGAGACTGCATAATAAAGAACTTCACTGACTGTACGATTCACCTGATGATGTAAAAATAATGAAATTGCGACGACTAAGGTGAGCAGGCCATATAGCTCGGATGGGGGAAAAACTAATCTCCTTCTATCCTGGTTGGAAGGAGATCATTGGGAAGACCGAGACGTCGTTGGGAGGACAATATTAGAAGATATCTTCGAGAAGTAGATGTTCGTGATGAAAACTGGCTTAATGTTGCCCAGGATAGAATCCAATGGTGAACGTCTGTTACTACGGCGATGAACTTGCGAGTTCCATAAGCCATAGAGTGAGTTAGTTAATATATATACATATAAGAAGGTCAAAAAGTAATAAAAGAGGTACTTACATTACAGAATACAAGCACAGGCGTACACGAACTTCATAAACAAAAGAGGAAGGCAACGTTTCGCAAAAGCGTTTTCACATGGTAGGAGAAAAAATGGGCAGAGCGGATTGGTACGGGACTTATGCTAAGGAGACGCCATGTCGTCAACTGATGCTGGATAACAATGAGGCCAGATTATGGAGGCGGGAAGATTACTAAATGGGCCGGAGAAAACACCAAATGGAGAAGGAAGTGCAGAGGTTGCTACAAGTATGTAAGGGGCTTCCTAAAGAAGTAAGAGGGTAAAGAATCAGAAGGGAGGGAATAATAATAATAATAATAAAAATGAAGGGGAAAAGGGGAGAATAAAGGAACGATATAAAAAAATAGAATTAAAGTGCAACTAGAAACGGAATGAAAAAAGAATGGAAGAAGAAGAAGAAACTGTGATGCAGGGAGTTACATGCGGTTGAGGTCGGGTTCATGGTTGGCGAAAAGGATAGAGATGTACGTCTTCTCTCCTCTCTTTCTAACTGTAGCAGGTGAGTTCAGAATTTTCAGGATGCTGACTCGAAAGGTTTCGTGTAGCCATGATAGGAAGTGGTTCAGGTATGGGGAGATGCGGAAGTTATAATTTTGAGGCGTAGCGATGGTTGTTGATGCGGATTGTTAGAAATGTTTGGGTTTCTCTTCATGAAGATATTTAGGAATGCAGAAAGTCAAGTAAAGTTGAAACAAGGGGAGTGCAGAAAGTCAAGTAAAGCCGAAAAAAGAAGAGTACAGAGAAATAAAAAAACTGAAAGTCAAAATCAAAACCTAACTTGAAAAAAAAAAACAAAAAAAACAATAACTCAAGGGAAAACAGGACTGAACTCTAAAAATCAGAATATAAAGCTGCTTGGAATATAATACGAAATGAAACTAATATGAAAAGGCATGTCTCAGAAGTCCCAGTATCAACAAATTAATTGAATGTTTACTTCACTGGATTAAAAACACAACCAAAAAAGAATACTCAAACCCCACCCCGAAGCCACAAATAGAAAGAAAATACTCCAGTATCAGGCTCAAAATTGAAAATGGCCAATATGCATGTACTTAAGTGGATTCACCCCCATATGATGTATGTCAAGCGATTAATAAGTTAAGCCACTCACGTGCAGAGGATTATTATGGTTTCTCAAACTTTTTTGTGAAAAAGATTAGTGATGTAATTACATATCCACTTGCCATATTAATAATTCGTATAATAATAGAGGGCATCTATCCTACATGTTTGAAAGTATCAATTACAGTACCGATCTTCAAAAAGAGTGACAGATCTCTGCCAAATAACTACCGACCCATTCCATTAGCACCTATAGTATGTAAAGTAATAGAACATTGTATCCATAAGCAAATTTACACCTACTTTATTATCTGATGCACAATGTGGTTTTAGACCTAGGTTATCTACTATTAAGGCTGTTGAAAACTTAATATCATCAGTGTATGTCAGTATGGAAAACAAATTAGCAGCTAGTGCCACTATGTTAGATCTCAGTAAAGCCTTCGATACTGTGTCACATGATATTATTATTAACAAAATGAAATGTTATGGCGTGACTGGTATGGAACTTAATGTCATGGATGGCAACAGATAGTACAAGTGAATAATTCAAGATCAAGTAGATTAAATGTACTACAAGGGGTTCCACAGGGATCGGTCTTGGGACCGCTTCAGTTTGTGTTATATATAAATGACCAGCCAAGTTATATACCATGTAAAACCATTCTTTATGCAAATGGTACGACGTTATTTACTGCTAGTAATGATTTCGAATCAGTAAAGACACAAACAATAAAATTATTGAAAGTGTAACAAATTTGTTTAGTAATTTGTTTAGTAACCTCTCTATAAATCATACAAAGACAGAGAAAAAATGTTTTAATTTGAATATATCAAACAATGATAATAAAAATGTAAAGTTATTATGTTTAATAATAGGTCAAAAGTTAAACTGGGATAGCCATACTCAGAAGCTATGTAGCAAACTAACTACAATAATCTTTTTACTCTACATGTATTAGTAGAAATGTATTGTTACTGGTATATTATGGATTGTTCCATTCATACTTAACGTACGGCCATTTACTTTGGGGAAATTCTGCTGGTGCAAAAACTGTTTTCAAGTGGCAGAAAAAAAACCATTAGGTGTATCGATAATTTAAAACCATATGAATTATGTCAAGAAAGCATTAAAGTATTGAATATCCTTACAGTGCCTAGTGTACATATACATAGTTGTTTAATGCACGTCAAAGAAAACTATTGTAGATACAACCAGAGATAATATTAGAAATAATTATAAGTTAGATGTACTTGGGATAAGGTTATCTAAAACGCAACGTGGTCACATCTGTGAAGATATATTTTTTTATTCAATAAATTACCAAAGGCAGCTCACACAACGCTTCTCCTCAGTATTAAGCCATTATCTCAAAAGCAAGGTCTTTTATATGATCGAGGAGTTTGAATCAAGTGAGTTGGAAAATATCGAATTTTAGGGGATTATGTCTAATGTTTGATAAATACTATTTTAAAATATGTAATGTCTATGTGATCACACTTGTATGTATATTATGATATGAACTTCAGGAAACTGATTACAATCGTAAAATTGTTCAAAGGTGAATAAAATGTACATTTATTATAAGCGAAATAGAATTGTCTTTGATTGTTACTTATTCAGATCTTTACTTTTTCAATTGAAAACCGATTGTTGCTGTTGGAGGTAGATCATCACTCCTTTGTTATCAATCACTCAACTGATCACAGAATATGTTGTTAGTTTGAGCATTGAAAGCTTTTTTTTTTTTTTTGTTTGTTTGTTTATTTATTAGCGCCCCCGTAGGAACGTCAGTGAATATGAGAAGATGTAGAAGGGTTTGTCCTCTTTGTCTGTCTGTCCATTCCCCCCTTCCCTGGATCTCAGCAACCAGAAGTTCTACAGAGATGAGCTATACACGGTTGGATTCATCATGATGTCCAACGGTGGCGAAAATTATGACCTTGACTCTAAAACGTACAGGTCCTTTTCATTTGGTCAGTTTTCTCCATCTTGCCGATGTATTTTCACATAGTCTGTTTGTCCCACTGCTCCTAGATCTCAGGAACTACCAGTCACACAGAGATGACCCATCCACCGTTGGATTAGCCATGGTCTGAAACGGTGGAGAAAATTTTGACTTTGACTCTATAACTCGCAGGTCCTTTTCAATCGCTTAGTATTCTCCGTGTGTGCCCCTCTTAGAACTCAGTAACTACAAGTCCGACAAAGATAAGCCATACATCGTTGGATTTATCATGGCTTGAAACGGTGGAGAAATTTAGATGTTTAACTCTAAAACTGGCAGGTCCTTTTTAATCGTTTAATGTTCTCCATTAGTGCCCCTCTTAGATCACAGTAACTACATAACTACAAGTCCGACAGAGATGAGCCACACACTGTTAGATTAGTCGTCATCTGAAACTGTAGGAATATCTATGACTGTAAAACTGGCAGACCCTTGGCAATCTCCCTAGATCTTAGTATATAACTCACACAGATGGACCATTCACCATTGGACTTATCAAGTGGGGAAAACAATAACTTTAACTCTTTTGGAAAATGTTAAAATAAAATTGAATGCATACGAGGGCGTTTTTTTTTTAAATTTATATTTCACAAAACGTCACAGAATACTAGTCAGTAGCGATTTCTGGGGATAGACAAGGTAAACAGCGTCTACCCAAAATTTTGTGATATAAAAAATACTTTTGTCTTTATTGGTAATGAATTTCGATGTGATTTGGGCCTTTATTACCAAAATATTAGTCATTTGTTCCTTCAAGTAACATACAATCTATAATGTAAAAATATAAAAAAACTAATTAAAAAAATGTCATAGCCATAACATTCAAGAACATTCTAAAGGCTTCCAGTTGATCAAAATTGCCGATTCTTTTTGTCCACGCTGTATTCATGCGACCTAAAGTAGGAGCAGACGATATACACAAGCTGAAAGGCTCGACAGGAGAGATGTTTGTGAAAACGTCTAGCTTTCCTTCCTGTGTATGTGATATGGTTAGTCTCAAGGATTTTAAAGGGCTACCTCGCATCAATTTTGCCGTCGCGTGCTTTGCATGTAGACACGTTTCTCCTCATATTGTGTATGCATGATTTTCTCGCAGGCAAGCAATGAGCTAAAATGTTGCACGGAAGAGTATTGGACTGCTGCAAGAAACTACAGTATTTTAATCATTAAATATTTATCGCTGTAGACATTTTCTTGAGTGTTGGGTTGTCCAAGACGATATAATAAAATGACAAAGAAGAAGTGGATTGATTCTCTAAAAGAGAAAATGATTGAGAATGGAAGACTTCGTTTACAAAAGTTACGTACTTGCGATTTAAAGGTTTTAAGGGGACTTTTACTGATTCCCTCTTGTGTAGACATTTTGGACAATTTTAACTCAATCTAGGATATAATCTTTGAACATTTGAGAAATTATCGATATTAATTTAGCTGATAAAAAATATAACTTTTCTGCTGTGGATGTAGGAATTCTGTCAATGTCTTTCTCATACCGTCAACAGAATCGCCAGCGTTTTCCACTGGTAAAATAGAGACCTAATCTTTCTTCAGTTGGCCTAGTTTGCTTGAAAACACCGTTGATTCTAGTCGTAAGGGGAAAGAAAATGAAATTTTAGACGACATTTAAACTGGTGTACCAAAGCGTTTTCGAGTGCCTGCAACAAAATAAACATTGACATCCGCAAAGTGAAAATAAAATTCTTGCACCAATCAAGTTGTTGGAGTTTATTGTAAACAATCAGCTCGGAATAGTTATTTTTAACATATTTTAAAATTACCCAAGTCAACATTCGTCATTCATGGTATGTCAGCCTCTACTAAAAGGCAAATTAAAAATAATCAACAAGGCATGTTTTCAAATTCTTGACAAATAAAAAAAATTGGCACTATTGACAAGTATTTCAATTGAAAAATATCTACGGTGGCTTTTAAGACTAGCAGAGGCCGTGATTCAAAAACAAATGGTGGCAGTATTACCAAAATGGGAGTTCGCAACTTATTCAAACTTTAGAACAAATTAAGGCTACAGGTCGTATTGTCTTTCATATTGTTATTTTCTTGGAGGAGTTGGAAGATAGAAGCCAGAGCTTCTATTGAAGTTCCCTTTTAGGTATTTTCCTGGTGGCGTGAGCGGGCCTTGAACCCTCCTAGCGTTTTTCGAAATCATTGACCATAACTATTCGATCACAGGGGCTGGGTGTTTGGAAGATTTTTAACTGAGGTCAGCTACTTGCATCCTTCCTCCAAACATTTTAGGCTGATTTTATTATTTTTAAATATGATATATTCAGGAGAAAAATGTAGGCACAAAAAAACAATAAAGAAAAACTTTACTTTCGATTTCTCTAAACGTTTTTCTTAACATGTCTGTCTACCCATTTGCTTTATGTCACGCTTCGCCACTGGTACTAGTTCTCTTTTCTAAAATTGTGTTCACTTTTTTTTTATTGTTTTAAAGCTACAACTTCATTGGATTGAATTGAAATTATTGATGGCGTTCAAGCATTCTCAGGTGCGGGATACGGGAGGGGAAAGGATTTGTTGTGAAGGTTTGGGCCAGGACCTAAGTTGAAGGTACCATTTTCAACTCCCATTTCTTATGTTATTTCAATATTTAGTTTCCCTCGTGCGTTTTATGTGTATTTCGTATTATTTTCAAGTGTTGACGTTATTTATTTCGTAAAGAAACAAATTACTATGGTTGCGTAGAATAAAATGTACTTTATTTGCGAAAACTATTAATTTATAACCTGGCAGTATTGAGACTGTGAAAATATTTCTCACTATATATGAATAATGCGATCAAGTTCCAAACAATAAGGTTCCATTCATTTTACTGATCACAGCAGCATGTCCATCCGATGTTCTTTTCCTAGTCTGTTTCGGACATCGCCATGTTTTCTTTTGTTTATTATATTTCATCATTGCTGTCGGCGTCGTCTGATTCGGACGAATCACCCGATTGAGAAACATCTCCATGCTTTTGGTGATTACCTTTGCTTCTGCCCTGGCAACCTTGTGTCGTGGTCCGGTTTCCTTTTTTCTGATGTCCACTGGTTTGACTTCGTCGACTGCGCTTATCGTCATAATTATCATCATCATCATCATCAGAACCAGAGGAGCCATTCCCAGTGTGCGATTGAGAACGTCGTCGTCTGAGGCTTCGACTGCTGTGTCGTCTGGGACGACGGCTTGCTGATGGAATATTATTTGGACTTGGATCGTGAAACACAAGGAATGAAGCCACCTCATCCAAAGCATATGCATTTTCAGTGACTTCTTTTAAGAAGCCGATTTCAACGCACAACTCTGCAGCAATTTTCACGGATCTTGCCTGGATCCTCGAGTCTTGGGATACTTTCAGATAAGCTGTGATTTCTTCTACTGAGACCCCGTCTTTTTTGTTCAGTTCCTTGACAGCTTTCACAGTCATTAACATTCTGTGAAATCTTTTTGTCTTTACTTGATCAAAGTGCAGCTGTTTTGAAGCTTTCTTGCCTTGAGTTGACATTATTATTGATCAGTGCTTGTTTGTTATTCGAAATTAAAACTAAATAATTTTGAAGAACCAAAATTTGGGTGATGAGAGACAAATAAGACTTAATATTGCTTCGTGGTATTCATAGAAATGAATTTACACCGCATTGTTGCAAAAGTATACAACAGAAACTGAATTATTGAGGTACCATTAAACAATGTCATGAACTAATCGAGCATGCACTTGAAGAAAAGAATTAAGTTTTGTAGTAAAGCGGTGTATCGTGCAGTAAGTTTTCATTTAATCACTCAGAAAGCATGAATTTTATTTTTGAGATAGCACAAAAATAGTAAAATAAAAAATAAAACACTTGTAAAACAACATTTTAAGGTAATGACATCATAGGCGCTCTTTTTTTTTAATGCAGTTAACTGAGCTCTGAAAAATTAAGGAGTGAGAGAAACCTTAGTCTTTTAGGTTCCTTGATAGTAAAGCTATAACTAATGGAACTTTCTATTCCCGCTCGTGGAGTCCGTGTCCAGGAATTAAATCTCAGGAACTACAAGGTGTAGAGACATGCATGAGGTGTCGTTGGAAAGATATTTACTAGACTAGTTCAGGGCCACCGGAATAATGTTGAATGGTGCAGTAGTCCAGTGTTGCCAACCCATTATTTTTTAAAAGAGGTTCATATTGCTTCCATTCATTCAGACTTAGCTGCGCCACCTAGGCATAAACATTATTCGACACAATAGAAAAATACTGAGAGTCTTCGCGTACCTATGCACTGCAGTCGGCAGTGTTGCCAGCCTATTTTATTTTAAATTAATGCTTGCGTGACTAAAATACTATCCGCGGACTGGAGCCTTTGCAATTGTTAGTGGAAACGCAGCTCCAATTTGTCTTTAAAACGTATATTATTAAAAAAAAATAATAATTCTGATTATTTACTAGACGTATGATGTGTAAAAACACATGGATAACGTATAACGGATTAGATCCTCTCAAAACCTAGCCAGAAAAATACTATAGTACTTGCTTCTATTGTAATGAAATTTTAGTTAGCAATTAGGCCGAAATGTCTTTATAAGACAAACTGAAGATACAATTAACTGAATTCAGCATGTTGATTACTCATTTTCTTATCTTGCACCTTTCGCCTTTGTAGCGCAGGCTTAAGATAAAAGGTTAAAACTTGGTAGCAGACGGTGATTACTATTCCTAATTATAGTAAGGGCATTTTATGAGATATTTCACAAATCTGCCAACTAAATTGTTACCAAAAGAATTTCTTCACCAATACCTTTGTAAATGTGTGTAATAACATGTAATAAAAAGCTGAAGTTCAACTCGCGTGGGAAACCCTGAAAATATCATTCTTAAGTTAGGGTACGGGTTATATCCAAGCCATTTCAGGCAGGTTGTGTCACGCATAGTTTCCGATTTTTATGAAATTTGTCACATTGATTCTTGATAGCGTTCTTAGTATAAATTCCAATTTACAGGTTTCTAGGCCACCTGTACCTAGAGTTACAGCGATTCAAAATTTGACATGTTTTATCCTCAAATGTTGTCGCGACAGATACTTTACGGAATTTCACATCCATTTGAATTTTATTTTTTAAAATCACGCTTTATGGATTGTAAAAGACAAGATTAGTTGTTTCTTATGTAAAATTCATCATAAAATCCAAATTTGATAACAACATTGTGGTAGAGCCAATAGTTTTTGATATATCGGTTTATGATTGCAAAAAATTAAAAAATTCTGCAGTGGGTACGTAAGGAATTCTTCAAAGGAAGTTCGCGATTCCCCAAAATTCTATGAAACAAAGAGGTCCAAATGAGCATGAGTGAAACGACTCTATTGCGTGCGAATAGAATCTGAAGTTAATTTAAGGAATTGAGGAAATTTTGGCTCAGGCGGATGAATGATGATAGGGTAATTGGTGGAATGAAGAAAGTGACAGGGAACGGAGAGGCCCGAGAGAACCCACGCGTATGGTGTTTCTCCACCAGAAAGCACACATGGCATGATCCGATATCAAACTGAGTACCCCACGCACCAGAGGTAAGCGCTCTACCACTAAGCCACCGCGGTCGAATAGTGCGAATGGAGATGGCATACGTAATCACCGCGTTCAACCTGACAACAAAATTCTCTCTCATTGATATCAAATAAACTAAATTCGTTGATGTATTTCTTTCAACCCCTTATTGTAATGCAGCCACGTACTTTTTAGAAAATCGTGCGGCATATAAAAATCGACTAAGCAAACGAATTATTGTTACCTGCTGTAGTATATCATTATAGTGACCATTTGTTTATATTTGGGTGATATGGAAACCAAAACATAGTAATATTATTATAAAAAAAAATAATTTAAATACATGATGATAAGTCTTTATTATTTCGAATTAAGTTATTTGCCAAGATGGTCAATAGGTGGCATTAGTGTAAATATGGCGATTCAAGCATAATCCTTTATGTTCAATAATTACGAAAATTATTTAATTTATTGTTTAAAATGATTAATTAATTAAATTATGCTTTGATCATAATTTAAAGATGTATTTGATTAATATTCCAGAAGTTATTGTCAATTGAAAGTAATTAATCACTATTAATTATATTACAAATGAACATATAATGTCATGGTACTTTTTGTTGGTAGTTGCCAAGTTTTCATATAAATTATTCGGAGAATGTAGAATTCAATGTAATATAAATATGCAACTGTCATTGTATGGGTTTGCTTAAAGCAACTTCTGGAATTAATAACTTCACGACCAAAATGAAAGTTAGTTACCAATCTTTTAAAAAGAGTTTCATTTATCCTTCCAGTAAAATCACCTGCTGGAAGTTCCCTCTGTGTACTAATAGCACGCCAGATCCTTATGGTGGGGAGAACTGGGGCATGGTATACAGACCTTGCAGGTTCGGCAGAATCACAGATAAATAATTACGCAATCAAGGAGAATCCATCGACCTAGTGTATAATCAGATGTCCATAAGATTAAAAAGAAAAGAATTTAGAATATATCAAAAGAATTTGCTCTACCGCATTCTATGAAGTTGCGTCCATTCATTTCGACTCACCATTACTTTAGAAAATTTCTGGGGATCCCTTACATTTTTTGGAGACCTTTGCGCACCGAGTGTACAACAGGTTTGCAACATGAATTTTCCGATAGAACAGTTTGAAGTCTTTGACGATAACATGTCGTATGAGCTCTACTTTCGTAGTATATATATATATGTGAAGATCTAAATGTATGTGAATCTTCATCTAAATCTAAATGAAGAT
>JAGDQP010007874.1:22084-65393 GCA_022664845.1 Lepisma saccharinum | reverse complement strand
ACAATGTAATGTTCAATTGTGTTTTCTGAATGTCATTTTTTTGGTACTGACAACTTTTGTTTTTACATGTTAAACTGTATTTTGTTACATTGCAAATTGTTTCTTGTACATATAAACCTTATTTTACACATCATAAACTTTTGAAATACATGTTTCGTTTGTATAAATACACTTTTACCTCTTGTTTCAAAAGCTAAACGTGATATTACGTTGTTGTACCAGAAACTCGTTGTAGTTCAAATATCTCATAGAGCGAATGTTAAAGTTTACTGGAAATGGTTTGTTTTTGTTACTGGTATTTAACGATTACAATTTCCGATACTGAGTAAATCTAAGAGTCCCGTAACTATTGTTAAGAAAAAATCCAAATACATATGAAACTGAAAAGCTGGAAGTTTGTCGTATAAGAAAAAAACATATCATACTCAATGCAACAATTGTGTGTCTATTGTGCGCAGGTTACGTCTTGTTTTATGACGTCACAGCTCTCTTACATGAAAATTGTAATATAACCAGTATTAAATGTCTAAGTTGTCTTGTTTGTGCTCAGCTCTTCACGTAGAAAGAACTCTTTTCACTCGTGTGAAAAATTTAGTTTGTTAGCGTTTTATCATTGGAAATCCAATTGATTTTTACTGATTCGTCAAGAAATTCAAGGATACGAAAATCCTTAAACCGTTTTTGAATGCTGGACTTATTTTTGTTACTACAAATTAATGGGATTTCAACTAAAAGGAACTGATTCTGAACTGTTATTTCATCATTTGCTATATTACTATTGGAACGATGAGAACTCGCACTAGAAACGTATCTAACTGCACAAGATATTATCGATCTGGGGTCCTTTGAATTTTTTAGAACCATAGAAAGTAAACGCATGGCTTGGGATTATTACATTGAACTTTTCGAGTATGAACCTAGCAAACTTATACCTGATGATGCTGTGGAATTCTTTGGACTGGATATGATGGACGGTAATGTCATAACTAATAGTGTTGATGATTGTAGTGTAATGAACGTTGAGTGTGACAGTGATGGTAAAGTTGCCATTGAAATTGATCCTATTACTATGAAAAAATGGATCAATGATCATCGTGTGGATATTAATGTGCAAAAGTGTATGAAGGACCATAACATACCATAACCAGATGTATGGTGCTGGAAAACACGTGACCTAGAAATTGTAAGTGAACGAGTAAAAGTATACAAACTACATGGACATGAAATTACTATAAAGTTACTTCAATTCGTGATTCGAAAGAGTACGTAACAAGTTTTCACTTTGCAATAGAGCATTTGCTTCATTATGTGGACCCCACATTCAAAGTGGGTTTTACCATTCAAAGCTCAAAGTGTACAGTAGGGAAACCAATATTCACTCCTTTTAAATTTCCTGAGCAAATTATTGTCGACACTATGTTACGAAAAATCGAAAATGTACTCCAATGAGGAATTTTTCTGGCGGAGAATGTTACATTTACAGATGATATTTCTGATCTGTTTGGAGGAAAAAGGCGTGATCGTAACGCAAAGTATTTACCGTTTGGAGACTACACATGATCTTCTCTTATCTGATAACCACTAACACCTAAGTGATTATCAGATAAGAGAAAATGACCGACAGTCTTGAAAGTTTCATATACATAACGCCACAGTTTTTAAATAGAAGACATACATGATTTTTAAACAATTATTTCCATTTGTGCCAGTTTGTTAGTCTTTTGCATACTTATACTTAAATAGATTTTAACTTTATTCAGTAGTATTTTGAATAGGGTGAGGTATATTAAATTACATATGTACTTGATAACTTTCCCAGGTCATCCCCCATATTTTTTGCTGACCCACAAAAACTGATTCACATTTTTAAGTATAAAATGTAAGTGTATCTCCTGTGTGTTTGGCACGCTCCGGAGATAGCGTTCCACATATTCTCAACCTACCTACGGTACAACACTCAATCGCATTTACCTCCTAAAGTACCCATGAGTACCAAAAAGACACGGGTGATCAATTTGATAGTAGGTTGAGTGAACCTTAGAGTATGAGCCATAGGAGCACTGAAGAAAGGTTTCCAGCGTCCCGACTGGAATTTAAACCCGGGAGAAAGTAAAAATTTTGCGTGGCCCGTGTCGCTTCTCTAAAATTTTCCTGGCCCTACACAAAAATATATATTTATGTGTATAAGTAGGAAGTAAAATAATATTTCGTGACCATTGCGCCCCTAAATTTTTACTTCCCCAAACATTTTGTGCTTTGTGACGCGCATGCATTTCGCATTAAACTTGCAAAATGAAATTAATGAGTAAAAACATTTTAATGTACGTCGATCTACTCACGAGTACTAATAGATCTGTATTTCTACTTGTCTGTTTCACTACTTACATTTCGTCTAATATATAAGTAGCCTGAATTTGATTTCAATATATCATAGAAAAAGGAAATCACGTAAGAAGGAAATTAGCGATTCCATTAACGCTACGATCCTACTTACAATCAGAAAGGCTCCAGCCGCTTGACACCATCTCAGACACAAATATATTAGTTTTAATAAAATTGGTTGGCAAAAATGACAACTGGAATGCTTGCGGACAGTAACACCCGCAGTTCTTTTCTACTGTATCAAATAATGTTCATGCCGAGTTTGGTGCTCCTTCTTCTAATGTAATGGAAGCATTTGGAAGATAGAAAGTTGGTTGATATCACTTTGATAACTGGAGTGGTTGAGGATAGGGGCGCACAAAACATTCATCTATTGGGTCGAATAATGTTTATACGAATTTTGGTGCAGATAGGTCTAACTAAGAAACAACTTAAATTTAAAAACGTGTTTAAAACATTGACCCATTGCATCAATCAGAATGGTTCTGGAAGCTCAGAGCTAGTCTGGCCAAGGCCTTTTCAGCGGCACGTCAGCAAACTTTAATGTTCCTCAGATTTATTTGCTGGATACGGACGAATTTAGAAAATATGTAAAGTTTCTTTTTACTAACTACTTTATAAAGGGACCTAAAAGTTATAATTACGGTAATGTTATCAAGCTGCTATGCTTTTGCGTTTCGTGAAAATAAAAAAAATACCTTGTCAAGATTCGAACCGACGGTCCTCAAATTACAAGGAAAAATTACAGAAACGCGCGCAAACTCAACACGCTATGAAACCTCAACACAGAAGAGCACATCAAATAATAAGAATATAGCAAATTCGGATAGTACATGTTACTAATTTCAGTCATTTGTATTAATTTTAATTTATTTTATGTGCTCAAATTTATTGAAAGTTGTTATTTCACCGTATATATTACTTATTACATCAATTATTGACAAGTATACACTTTATTTTTCTTGTTTCAAAGTACTGAGTAAAATATCCTGAATCGAAAGCCAACCTTGATAATTTAACTTGGGTTCAAATCTGACAATAAGATAGAAGTCGGGTTTATTACAGTGGTGAATGCGATACAATAGTCTTCTAATTTAAATCCAAATTCAGTTGATGGTGAACAGAAATGACGCATGTTTTGCTGAAGCCGTTTACATCTCTTAGCACCTGCTAGTCGATAGTGTTATCTGCTGCCTATTTTCTGAACTAAAAGCATTTCATGCATTTTAAGAATTTTACACATTGCACATAAATAGGTTAGGCAAAGTCAGGTTATATTCTTTTTTATTATTACACGCAAAGCAAACAACAAACATTATCTTTAACACAACGGTTTTCCAACCTTCTCTCTCTCTCTCTCTCTCTCTCTCTCTGTATATTTTCTTATTTTCTATTTATTTAGGGGGCCCGCCTTTCAACTCCTGCCTCTTAGCATTTTTTGCACAAGCCGAGTTGAACACTTTCAAGGTCGTGCAGCACGATCATATTTGATCTCCTTGTCTTGAGGCAGGCTTGTCCCTAGAGATTCTTGGATTGCCGGAGTTCCGGCATTCCAAGAAGCTCCTGTGTTCCACCTGCACAAGACAACGGTATTGCGGGACAGACTTTGACCAGGCATGTGCTCCCGGTCTTGATCTTCTGGAACATTTACTTGGGGGGTACTACATACTTACTATATGCTTTATTTTAACCAAAACATACATATATATAGACGTCACAGACAGTACAGGACAAAAACAACACAGACTTGGTTGGCATTGGCTGTTACTTTTTGGTTTCTTCTTCTTATGTGTAACAGAGCGAAAATAAAAGGGTTAGGTGCGCGTAGGAGTGATGTAGTGTGCTATTTTTTTCACTATCCTTCCCTATTGTTCCACTTCCTCGTTGCTTCGTGTTGTTCGTCTTCTCCCCTCCTCAGAAGTCTGCCTTCTTCTGTCTTGGATTGTGGGGAGGGGAGAGTATTGATTATATGAATATATGAATTTTGGGGGAATAAACTAGCACTTTCACACACCGTATATCATCATTTTCTTAACCGCTCCTCCCATCTCCGCACACCATTATATTTAACTTTATCACTATTCACATCACATACATTTTATCACTCACTCATTCCATGGTTAGTTCCACATATGGCGCTGTCTTTTCCGGATCCAGAAAATAAGAGTCCGTAATGCTATTCGCATAATATCCACTCACTCTTCGTTTCCCTAACTTCGTCCATCTCATTCATTCATCACATTCAGACACTTTTTAAAGCGTCCCTCAGGACGGAGTTCCACCCCAAGAGACTTACTTCACTGCGTTCCAGTGGAGTACTTTCACTGGTTGATGTGCTACAAAATTCTCTTGATAGATCTTTCTTAAGTTTTGTTTTTCCACTCCGCGGTATACGCGGTTACAAGAATTACGCGGTTGACGCGGTTATAGTTTAGCATTCACACTTTGTAATATATAGGATTCTCGAGGCCGGTTTACGCAGTTCACACAGGTGACGCGATTCGCGGCGCGGTTAGTGTAAGCCGGGTTTCTTGGTCTTCATTCTGTTTGTTCTGCAGGCTAGCTTACGCCTTCCTTAAATTTGCTCTTGTGGAAACTCGATATCTTATGAGTCAGCTCATTGAGGGCCATCACCAGTTCCGGAGTTCGCAGAACCTCCGTGTCGGTCCCCCCCCCCCCAAGAAGCTCTCTTTCTTCTCTAGCTATTAGATCAGTTTCCCTACACCGAAATACTACATGGTCCAGCGTAGCCACTGTTCCACAAAGATGACACATATTGACCTCCATGATCGTCAATTGGTACAGTTTTTGACGATAGGAACCGTGGCCCGTCAGAAAGTGCAGTAATCCATCTGTTATTTCAGTCTCGTTGTTCAGCGTCTCCTTTATATATAGGAAGAAACTGTAAAGCCTTCTTCCCTTTTCCGACCTATCCCATTACAAATGCCACTCTCCAATAAGGATGGTCTCCATGTCCGCTATGTCCTCCACGGTCTGTGCAGAATATTTAATACTTTTTGATTATTGTTCTTCTTAAGCCACTACTTTACAAATAATTTCTTACCTGAAGGTGCATCGGTGGGACAGCCAGAGCGATCTCTGAAACCTCGACAGAGATTGTTCGATATTCCACAGACATACGCAGCAGCAGTTGTCTTTCTGCCCTATCAATTGTTTGCTTTTGTTTCACGTCTTCTAATCTGTGGCACCACACGCTGGCAACATATCCCACTATTTATCATATTATGACATCGTGGTTGGTTCTTACGATTTTCATGGCAATTTTTAGTTAATTCAATGCCAATTTTACCAATTTGTGAATAATTTTGATAGGTTTGTTCCTAATTAGGGTTGTATGATTCCTGAAGTCCAATTTCTCTTCCAGGGTTAGTCCCAAATACTTAAAGCATTTTTCTCTCTTGATTGTTTTTATTTACTTTGATAATCGGCCCTCTGTTATAATTTAGGTCCTCTTTGAACAGTATGAACTTTGTTTTTGCCGAGGAAATGGTTAGCTTATTTTTCTTGCACACGATGTCATTGTTTCGACTACTGCGTTAGCCTCCTTTTTTATATCCAGGCGGCTGTTACCTTTTATTACAAGTCCCAGGTCTTCCGCATATCCCACCACCCTCTCTGCTTGGTCGATCTCGTCCAACACCTCCAAACATGGTTGGAATGCTAGGTCCCAGAACAATGGGCAAAGCACCAACCCTTGCGGACATCCCTTTGACGGTACCTTAATCACGTGGCCATCAGCCGTTTCCACCTTCATTTTTCTATTTGCAAAATAATTCTTTATAACTATCCATCTTTTGCTGTTTAGGTTGATTTCTTTAGCTTCGTCAACAAGGCGGGCCACCATAGATTGCCGATTGCTCCCGTGATATCGAAGAATAATCCTATGATGTATTTGCAGTTCGTTACTTTCAAGTCATGAATTCTATTACAAAACTCATTGATTGCGTCTTCCGTAGACCGTCCTGCAAGGAATCCGAATGGCAGTCTACTATTTCTTATATTCGGTCTCTTCTCATTGATTTTTTACTGACATAATTTTCTCAAAGATTTTACTGATCGTATTTAGTAGGCATATGGGCCTACATGATTTGAGATTTGATTTGTCTTTGGCTTCTCTCTTGAGCAGAACAATAAGATTGGCTTCCTTCCACAGAGATGGGAAAATACCCAGGTTAATACATTCATTAAAGAGTTTTGTTAAGTACGGAGTTCAGACGTTCGAGTTCATTTTTTTATTTTGTCAGGTTTTGAGGTGTTTCATCACCGTTTTTCTTCGTTTGTGATTATCGCCCCTTGTGGATCCTCTTGTTCACATTATTGTTCCATATTTACATTTCCTCTTGTTCTTCCATTTGCCTCATTGTCGTCTTGTATATGGTTCTCCGGAAAGAGATTAAAATCCGTTGTGTGTTGGAGCTGATCATTTTTAATGTGTTTACCACACTTTTTGTTTTTAGTTTTGACATAAAAATTTTGTAGGACATGTCCCAAATGTCCAGATTAAGGTTATTTTTCACAAACGTTTTCCATGTTCATTCTTTATTCGCTTTTAGTTCTTTCTCGAATTCTTGTTTATCCCTTCTATAATTTTGCAGTCTCCTGCTGCCCTATAACTCTTCCTGCTCGCTTTCATTTTCCAATTTTAATTCAGTTCATCCTTTCAATATGGTCTTTTCCTATTGTTCTTATTTTTCATTATTGAGATTGAGTTCCTTATAGCATTCATGATGGCTTCTTCTATTTTCTTAGTTAGGTTATTTAGGTTATAGTCAAACTCTATCTGTGGGAGCCTCAACCTCTCTTCAAAATTTCTTCTTATTAATTTTGTTTATGTTATAGTTCGAATCGTTATCTTCATCCTGCATTTCCCCTTGTGTTATGTTTCTGTTAAAATCTACAACAAATCGGATGACACCGTGAGCACTTGTTTTAGCGTATGCATCTACCATCCAATCGAAAATACAATTAAAAATCCGATAGTAACGTCGATATTCGTTTCCACTCCAGCCCTTCCCCTAAATGTAGATGGTTAATAACCATTAAATTATGCTGTTCTATAAGTTCTTCAAACTTCTCCCCATTCTTATCTGAGTCGGGGCAGTGCCAGAGCGAAGATTTTGCATATAGTTCCCCCCAAATTAGTATATCTCTATTGCTAAAATCAGTTAAAATATAATCCAATCTCTGTACAATGATGTCTCTTGGAAGAGAGAACTGGCAACAAATATTTACAATTAACACTTTATGATTTCCCCTGCTGATCTCCACGCACAGAGTGTCCATCTGTCCACAAATTTTAAATGAACCAAGGTCTTTATATCTTTTTTAATATCACCATCGGTGTTGGCAATGTTGTGACAGCATACGTCGGCATTACCAGAAGTTATGACCTGTAGTTGTATGGTTCCTGCGTACATACTATGTCCACATCTTTTTCACAATCATTTAAAATTTCAGATGTGGCCGATTTTGATCTGTCCAAATTAATTTTAACTACTTTGAACGTAGTTGCGGTTGTCTTGTGAGGACATAGCTTCCAAGAAATTTTTCTCCCGGTTGAAGGCTATTTTTACGTAGGCTATCACAAACGTAGACGTTGTTCATCTGGAACGATTCTTCCCTTCTTTCAGAAACCTTGTCGGCCAGTTAGAGCAGATCCTGAGGGTCCGTAGTTATATTGTTCATTCTTAAATTTATTTATCCACTTCCTCTGTGAATTGAAATGTTATAGATTTCCCGTAGTGGTGAAGATTTCTGACCACTACACTTAGGACCGACGTCAGCATCTGCGGCTCCTCCAGTTTTGCAAGGTTATAATTGAGATTCAGGTCTTCATAGAATCTATTTGGGTGAAACGTATGCTGTTCTACTTCCTCTTGTCTTATATTTTTCATGTGATCATCGCTTTTGACATTTTCTCCTATCATTTTACTGAGCGCTGATTCCGTATCGACCTCCTCTTCGACCGATGTTGCGTTATTCCCTTCTTTTCTCTTGTAGAATCTTGGAATCCAAGATTTCCATTTTTTCTTTTTTTTCTAAGAGCTCTTGCCAATTTCTTGTATTTCTTTACTTCCTTCTTCAGTTTCAATAATTTTTAATTTTTCATCCTTTTCACAGTGTGTCAAATCCTCATCTTCTTCTAGATTTTTATCCTTATCTTCCATTTCTTCTACTTCGTTGTTAACGTTCTCCCACGCCATTGATATATTTCTGAAGAGTATTTTACCACTGACTATCTTTTCTAATCCTACCCTTTTGATCTTCTCTTTCCATTTTTATTTTCTTCAGAACCATATATGGATCTGCTTCCCTTTGCCGGAATCGTAATTTTTTTTCTTATTTTAACACTCATAGCAAACAACAGCCCGAGTGTCAGCTCCAGATCACCCAGGAAGTCCTCTGTTGATGATTTAACATGCGTGAAACTGCATCCATATCTGTTGGTTGATAGGTAAATTTCCATGTACCGGTTTTCACAAATTTCAATTTTCTCTTTCACCATTTGGTCCAAATTAAATTCATCATGTGTAAGAACCACTAGCTATGCAAAGCCCATAGGGAAAGTCGCAAGGTCTGAATTTATGCAGTGCACAATCATCTGATTGTGTTTATCGAAATTTATATGTGCTGATTTTATTAAGAGGAACTTTTCGGCTTCTTTTGTGTAACTGTTTTTAAGCCAATTATATATAAATTCCAATTTTTTGTTCCTATTTTATTCCATTAATCTATCTAGATTCCTTTTCTGTTTACACGGGGGTAGTTGAATGTTTATGTTGTGTTTTTATTTTCTGTGTCAATTTGATTAATATTATGTTCCATTATCAAATCTATCTATGATCCTTTGGAAGCTCAACTTATATTGAGGGCATTCCTGTTGCCCCGCATTTTTCCCTCTTTGATGGCATGGGACACATACCTTCCTTTCCTTGTCTTGACATTCTTCTTATGCCCTTTTTCACCGCAGATTCCGCATCTTGCGTCATTCTTACAGTAGTTGGCAATATGTCCATAGTCATGGCATTTCGAACTTTGTGTCACTACCAAATAGTCCTTGATGTTCATTATTTCATACCCCATATACACCTTAGGGTTTCCGATCAGGATCTGCCTTACCTGTCGTGGACTTCCACAATCAGATGGTAACGGTCTTGGTTTTGTGGTCCAGTTTTGAACCTTGGTTTTACGAGCTGTCGTTGTTCGACTGTTATGTTCTGGAGATTCCTGCCTCATAGTTCTACAATCACCTAAGTTTTGTTCATTTCAGTTGGGACATCGTACACGACCATCAGGGGGATTCTTTTTCTCTCCTCTATTTACAATGTTAAAAATTTTCTATGTCCGGGTTGTTCAGTAGTCTCTCCTTATCCTGTTCCGATGCCATTTGTAATATTATAGTCGTTCTTATCTGGATTAGTTGAATGTTGATCTTATCATTCCTCTGAATGGTCCTTGTAATTCTCATTCTCGTATCATTCACGGTTTCTCCTTGCTTAGGTCTTACCATTATTGCCGGCTTTGTATTTCTCTTGTTGTTCTCAATAATCTTCGTTTTTTCAGGTATCTTATTATCCTTCTTAACCATGTCGGCAAAGCTGACAGTTGGCACGCTTGTAGTCAATTCCTTCGCTGCCTTCAGGCTCCCGTTTTCCATATACACTTTCCTCATCTCCTCTTCTTTTCTCTGTAGCTTATCTTTCACTTCTGTGATCAACTCTACATTTTGGATGGTTACTTCTATGCTCCTTTAGCCTGAGACTTCCAGTAACCGCATAATCCTTAAGTTCTCTTATTGTTTTTTTCTAGTTTGTCAATTTCATAATGCGTTCTTCCCCTTTTACTTTCCATTGTGTAAGTCTAATCTTGAACTCCCTAACTCTGGCATTCTCTCATTCTAGCATTTCCTGATTCCTAAGTAGCTCCTCGATTCTTCTTCCATATATGCTTGTCTAATTTTCAAGTCTTCAATTTCCTTTTCTTGTTTCCGTCTTTTACTTACTCGCTCCTCCTCGGGAGATCTTTTCCTCTTCTTGTTTCCTTCTTCCTCGTGCGTACCCAGTGTTCCAGATCCTCCAGGGACCACGTCCATTTCCTCTGGGTCCACGGTCCCTTTTCTTACAGATCTTAACGACTTAGGTGTCCTCTCTAGGTTTGCCTTCTCCCATTCGATGTTCACTTCATCGACTACTTTAAAAGGTCAATATAATTAATTCTTAAATTTGTTTATGCAACCTTCAAATATAGTCAGTCAAACTGTAACGAAAACTGTTGTTCTGTAAAATTGCCCCTTTCCCCAAAAAGACAATGAACAAAATTATTTGTGCACAACATTATTATCGACGTTCAACAAATATCTCTTGCAAGAGTGAAGTGATCATCTTTCCTTACTACAATAAAAATAAGAAAAGCATATCTGTCATTTCAATACACTGGGTATTTATTTCAAAAGACATCGGAAATGCAAATACATATCCCATGTCATAAGCAGCATTTATAATAAAATATATCGAACATTTATTTTTACGGAGAAACCAATCAAAAATATACAAAGTCAGTAAGTGTTTAATCTAAATAGAACATTATAATACGTTGAACATTAAGTCCAATAACACGACTGAAACTTGAAATGCTGCCCAAAGTATAAAAAGTCCCGAAGTTTTCCACGCTGATGATATATGCGATAGCTACTTTAAGACAATTTCAAACTCTTTACTTGCTGAAAAGCTTTGTGTTTGATTATACATGCTCTAGTTTATAATGCAAACGTATAGAGTACTCGCTTATGCCATGGTAACGTACTATAGGCCTAATTCCTTTGTATACGCTTTATAATTCAAATATCAAATAGGAGAAGGAGTCACTACCACCATATTCGTTGAAGCTCGCGAGCGAACATCCTGGCATTTGGGGAGGAAAGCAAGATTCGCCACACCGAAGGCAACTTTGTGTGGGTTCCAGTGTTGCAAGATGGTTAAAAATGTCCCTCCAATGTTGCCAGTTTTCCTCTTTTGTTGTGAACACTTTACGATATCCCTTATAAATAAATTCCATTGGATTTTTAGACCCTCAAAGTGTTTTAGACCCTAAAAGTTATTTTCATTACTTTTATCAAGGACCATTATTTGTGTAAATAGCAATTTTAAATTTCTCATTCTTTCGGCGTCTCGTGTGGTAACACTGGTAATCGTAGTGAACTTTACTTTTGGCATTTTGTTCAGACCACTTCTCATTTTCATTTCGAATACATGTTTTTGATCTAATATGATCCGTTTAGCTATAATCCATTCATTCTTTTTCCAAATTTGACCCTCTATATCTCCCGAGGTTGGCAACACTGAGCATTGATTTTGGTATCATTTGATGTATATTTCTTCCCAGATTTATTTTCCATTAACAGGTTTCGTAGTGCCTTTTGAAAAAATATAAATTTGTGCTGGGCTGGCAACACTGCTTATGTGATATTATTGTCGTCTGCTTTCTTAAGTGTTTTTCTCCTGTAGATATTAGGTTTCCTGCGCACATTATTTATCTTCTGCTCCTTTTGCAAGTTATTTTGGGCTGTTACTCGTCAACGACTCACCCTATATATATATAGGCATTAGGAAATCTAATAAAATTAGTTTCCGAGGGAACGTGGGGGTTAGGTAAAGTCAAGTACGGTGTTTGCTATATTGCACACGCGATTAAATCGATTTTTAGGCTTTCGAAAATAGGACTTCCTATGTTGTGACCCTAGTCCAACTATCTACTTGGCTTCAGACACACAGAATAACATAAACAACACAACTTCTAACGTGACATCTAGTTCCTGATTCGCCTCCTGCCAGCCAATCCCATACTGTCTGCACAAAGTGCATTTTTAATTAACAACATTCACTGATTTCCTTCCGCCTGATGAAGTATGAATAGTTGTAGTAGGAACAGGGTGTGGATGGGAATCAGTGAATTTTGTTAATTTAAATTCACTTTGTGTAGACGGCATGGAATTTGCTGGCAGAAGGCCAATCATAGCAATCACTGACAGTAGCAAATTTAATGCTTGATTTAACAACACATTTCTTATTGGCTATGTAACTAAGTAGACAGCGTATGAGGATTTAATTTTCAAAGTTGTTGGTTCGATTACGCTCTTAGTTTTCCAACTATTTTCTTCAAGAATATAAGCACTGTAAATGATGTTCGCGATTGCTCCTGAAAGCGATTTAGCCTGTAAATGGAGAAAAACACAAGACAGAGAGAAAGGGGGCAGGAGGTAGACGCAGACCGTGTAGTCATAAGGGTTAAAATTTCATTTATTTCCATGTTTTCTGCCATTTTTATTTTGTATTGTATTCTCTTTTCCTATTTCGCTCTTTCCCCGTCTTCTTACACGCTTTTTCTCTGTCTCTCTGTCTCCACCTCTCTCTCTCTCTCTCTCTGTCTCTCTCTCTATCTGTCTCTCTCTCTCTCTGTCTGTCTGTGTATGTGTGTTTGAACAAGAGAAATATTGTTGCATTCCATAATGACGATTCCTGGATGATGTCCATATTATTATTTCCTTTTCTTTGCATTAATTTCAATCTCTTAGAATTTAACCTGAATGGAATTTCTGCCTTTCTATCTCGTGGTTCTCTAAATGATGGTGAACGGCTCATTGTTTCTCCCTCCAAATTGAGGGATGTCCTGGCATGGCATGTTTTGGCGAATATTTGTACTGTCATGTTGGTTGTCTAACTATTAAGCGTACAGTGCAACAATTCTCCTGGAGGAAAGAACTATTATTTCTTATAAGTTCAATCTAAACTGTACTATCATGGCCAATATAATTATGACTTTGTTATACATGATTCTTCTCTGAGCCTACTAGATAGGCCACCCAACTAACGTAGAGTGGGTGGTGTGTGATTCTGAGAGTGTGTGCGTGAACGAGCAAGGGTTGGAATTTTCCTTTCTTTAAGAAAAATCATTATCGCATGTTCTGGTTTCTGGAAAGATATTTACGGATTTTTGTAGTATGTACGAAAGAATAAAAAAAAAGGATCGCATTTGAAACAGTAAAAGAGGGAACCTAAAGCAATTTTACTTTAGTTGGGCCATTAGTTGAAATTTACTGAAAGACATAATTTAAATTGTCCAGTAGAAAGTATCCTTACCAAACATGGAGAAACGAATATGAACGCTGAAACCTATGGAACACTAATGTTATGTTCGAGTATTCCATAGAACACTAATGTTATGCACGAAAGACAAGACAAAATGTCTGTTTCTATCAGTTCTTAAAAAATGAGGCACGATATTTATGCTTTATAATTATTGATATTATGTTGTTATTTACGTTACAAAGAAGATGATAGTAGCAACACACACAAAATATGTTGCGTGCTAAGTTATAGTAAATGTAATTTATATATATAAATTCAACAGATAGAAATAAAAGAATGAATCTTCGAGCATCATATAGAAAATATCTGAGATAAGATCTTTCTCTTTCCAGGCCAATATTTGTGTGTGCGTGCGTGATAAACGTAGATATGAGTATGTTTTGTTCCAAACGGCCAACATATCTAACTTTGGAGAGTGTTGGTTTCGAATTCGGGAGGTCCATGGTTCAGTTCCAGCGGCTGACTGTCCTGACTTAGGATTTCTCAGTGTTTTCCTCAGCCGCGCCAGGCATGTACCGGGATGGTTACTTCACTTTAAGACCTGACCGACTCCCTACCGCATTTCACAAAACCTTATCTTATAGTGATCCATAGGTGCCTAAAAGCTATAAATAAGATACAAACCCAAAGAGTATAATATATAAACTTGTCGCTCTGCGAATCGGCATATTGCTTTTTAATGCCGTGATGATGGATCGACGTGGAGACCGAGATGGATCGAGTGGTCGTAGCTCAGTTCCTCTAGCGTTGACTTAGCAATCGAAAGGTTTTAGTACGACCATCTATCCTGATTGAAGTAGTACCGGGCAATTTTCCTCACGACACGAATAAACTGATGTTTATAATAATCTGAAGAAATAGAATAAACACACACACACACACACTCACATAATGACAGAGAGTGTGTGTAGGAGAAGGAATGAGTAAGAGAGAAAGAGAAAAAAAGGAATTGGCGAAGTCATGGAAAGAAAGAGAAGGATAAAGATCCATGAAGACCTTGAAACTAGATTGATGTATTATTTGTAAAGAACAAACGCAAACACATGGTTTACTTTCTGCTTCTAGCTAGTGATGCTTCTTTTCTCTCAAACCAAAGGAGAATTTCTGATAGAGTTCTGTAAATAGTTGAAGGTATCATTTTAGTCGAAAAAGCACGGCGCTGACTGCGGATCGAACCTGGGTCTTCAGAATTAAAGGTCAAGACGAAACCACTGCACCATACATTTCGCTTCTAAAAATCTATGCAACACATGTTACAGTTGTTCTGTGTTAAAGAAGTACAAGAAAACTGGACACTTCAGGTCAATGACTTCTTCGTATTCGCACTGTTAACACACATATACTTTATTTTGCATTTTCAAATCAATATTTGTTAATCGTTATCGTCTTCTTTTTATACAAGGACGTTCCTAGCAAAGAGAATTCGGCTAGCTGCTTCCACATTTATTAGTATTCGACGTTCAAGAACAGAAGTGTCTATTCGATTGTTCACTTTTGCCTTGTAAAAATATATTTGGTAAGAACAAGTTTCGAACTTCTGTTACTCACTTTGAATACTCAGAAGTCTGATATCGTTCCACTGGACTAGTGTTCTTAGCTGAAGCTAAATCTCCAGAAATATCATTACTACTTTCAGCGGCCGGTTTCTCGAAACTTTTGGAACAATATTAATAATCTCATACTATTAATATCAATTCGCTTCACAAGTTCCTGTTTCTCAAACTTACAGTTGTAAAATACTAGCTACAAGTCCACGGACTAGTATCACAATGTGACTAGTATTACTAGTGATTTTGTTTCTCGAAATAACAGTATAGTCGTCTACACTTGTAACCCACAAATAAATGTCCACAAGTATCTGTAGACTTTGTAACGCATGTAGATGGATCCTTACAAGCTAAGATTTATTTTTTATTGGAAAAGTATAATTGATAAGAGACTTTGGAAACGGAATTACGTGCATACATTTTTCAAATGGATTCTAATTTTTAAAAAAATAATATGGTATGGTTCAACATCACTTTAAAAATGCAATATCTTTCCACCATAAATATTCATCCGATAACTGTGATGCTGTAGTCAAGCCAAACGCACTTATTAAAATGTATTATTATGATTATTATTATTATAGTCTAAATAATACTTGTTAGTATTTTTTTTCTGAATTCAATATTGTGTACCGTTTTCAAGTAATTTTGATACTATAGTTTTTTGAGAGGTTGTCTTGAGGATCTAAAATCTGAAATCTGAAATCGCATCGTTAATAACTTCTAGTACATGACATTTCTGGAATAGAATAATTGTTTTCAGTTAATTTGAATCTGAAATTATGTGTAATCAGTTACTAAACCTTATATTGAAAGTATGCGTCTGAAATATTTAACTGTGTCGGTAACTAATCTAAGTCTTGATTAGCGTAAAAATGCACGTAGGTATTAATTAGTTTCTAAATATACAGTTCATTGTCATATTTCATGTAAACTTGTATCAAATAACTTTTCATTTGAATTCTGAAATGAGTCCAACTTTACTCAATTTTGCAAGATAATAATGTTTTTCTTGCCTTGCCTCATTTTTAATATAATACTCTTTTTGTTGTTTTGTTTCTAAACAGAATAAAGAGAAGGCAGTTTGGTTATATCTGTTTTCAGAATTAGAGCAGAGTTTTTTTTTTTTGTTTTGTCTAACTTTGGTTTGCTTGCAATTTAACTTAGTTAGATATGTAATTCTTGCCAACCAAATTCGAAAATTTAATACTTAAAAGTGTTCCAATATTGTTGACCGTATCTACACCAAACTTGACATTTAGGAAGACTACTAGAACAGATACAATCTGCACTGTAGTTAAGTATTGGCAAACAATTTTAAGAACGATACCAGCTGTGAGTGATGCTAACATATTTTATTAATTATGCACCAATGGGCGGATATATCAGCAAGTTGTTAATACTTTCCTCACTTAGGTTTTCTAGGGTTGTCTTCAGTCTCAAGGTACAAATATCAGGTGTTACCTTAAGTAAGATCTGGTACCTTCCTACTTCGTACCCCGAAATAGTGCTCGCCGAGGGTTATCAACAGCAATGTGACGAACTTAGCTCCTAGCATCCTGAAGGGTTCATACAATGTAAAATATATAAATTAGTTACTTGATACTTAGCAATACATAAAATAACACCAATATATTTAAAGAGAATAGATAGTAGCACGTGTTTCCACGAACATGGAAGGAAACCTATGAATCAGAATTAATCTATAATCATTGTCCGTACATATAAAATATGTTCACCGAGTCAGTTTGTCAATGTTGGAAACTGGCAGATTGATACACGTGAAAGTAACATACATGGAAACATAAAGACGTGAAAGTAAGCGGCCGTAGCTTAATTGTTAGAGCGTTGGCTCAACAATCAGAAGATCCTCGGAATTATCTCAGTGGCCACCTACTGTGACTGAGGTTTCTCCAGGGTTTTGTTCGGTCACACCAAGCAATTTTGATACCTCCCAAAATGAATTTCGTTGCCTCCCAAGATGAAACTCGTAACCTAACCTACCTGCATCTAACCAGAAATATACACGTGTCTTACGTGTATCAAGAGAAAAAACTAGTAATCTAGTTATTACTGCTAACAGGCACAACATTTGCATTTAAATATGAATCAGTATTCAGAGCCGCAAAACACACGAGGCGTAAAACGCACGCCACCGTGAAAACCAAATTGTTAATTTGAATTTGCCTAACATAATCTAATCATTGTTAGTATAATATCTGCGTTATTGTAACATTATTTCAATGAACCGGTCGTTAAACTCGGAACGATCGCATCGGGAATTCTGCCAGAATTTTCAGTTTTGTGTATATAGCCGAAGTAAGGGGGTGTAAGTAGAGATTTGCAGGATTCGATTTCTAAACGTAAAAGTCTTTAAGTTGATGTGTGTAGTGTGCTCTTCGATTTATAGGAGGACACCCCCATTAACGAATGTGTGGAAGAATCCCTGGATCCATCACAGAAAAAGAACGCCGGACTCAATGTATATCTAATGTTAAGAAGTGGTTTTATTAACGAGATGTCGAATCTGTCTTTCTATTTGTACTCTTGTCGATTCAGTTGAACATTGCTTAGTATCAAGGTATAGGAAATGTTTGTTTTCGTATGTCTTATAGATAGTTCCTATCTTCGTTCTAGATTAGAGCATCTGCTTGAAATTGCAAAACAAATTCATTCTCGTTACGAGAGGAGTATTCTATTCATTCATTTATTCTATTCATTCTATTCTATTTATGTCCGAGTCAGCCTTCAACATATAAACCTCAAATAAGAAAGGTAGAACAGTTCGTAGAAAATACATAATTCCTTGGCATCATCGTACTGTGTGAGTTACGACGACACTGGATTTTTTAAAGCTTCAATCCACTATTTCAACTTGGTATTTGAATTTGAATTTATTTAAAACGTTTAGGAAACTTCGGTTCAGGACAAATAATTTTACTTAGGGACTCAAGTGGTTTGAGCTCATGTAAGCTATACGTCTCATTAGCTATATTTTCCCATTCAGTAGTTAAATTTCGCATAGGCTGCAATGTAAATTCCGGTAGTACTTGAATTCCATTTTAATGTTCATAGTAAAAAATCATGTAAGATGCAAAAGTATTATTTATAACTATTACATTCTAGTTACTACTGAATTTAGTGAAAGTAAAAAAAATATCTAATTTCTTCGACGGGGCTCGAATCACCGACTCTAAAAATAAAAATAATTAAAATTAACGTGTCTTAACCAAGTGCACCAGAAAATCAACAGGTGGAACAACACACTTCAACACGTATTAGTGGCATTATAAAATTAGCATGCGTTCCACCTATCTGAATCATTTTTCTATTAGTGTAGTAGTAAAAAAGATGTTTTTTGTGGAATTTATTGGAATGTGTTATGTAGGAAAATATATTCACTTTATCGCCAAGTAATTACGAATATTTATCTTTTTTCCTTGTTTTCTGTTCTCAAAAGTTCCGAGTAGGTCATTAGAACACCGCAAAACTAGAGCTTCCCTTTGTTTAGGCATGCAACTAATAGTTTACTAACTATAGGCGCTACTAGCGCACAAAATTCGTTTCTGCATACCTTGTCAGCTGTTAGTCACTCGTTAGTACAGCGTTAGTCAAAAAGGTCTCTGAATACAGCTGGAAATGTTTAAAAGCATAATGATTTGTCTACTGTATCGTTTATGAAAGAATATTTGGATACACGTGCAGTAAAACTGGAACTTATCATTACCTTCGGCACACACAATGGATTTCTGTTGTAAAATGTAGCTTGATAACACAGACGCAGCAGCAACATAAATAGCTACTTTACTCTTGCTTATTTTCTCTGTGTATTTGAACCTTCCTGCTCGTTGGAGTATGGCAAGTGTTTAGCCATATCGTTTGTTAATAAAGGCAATGGGGGAAGGGGGCAAGCGAGCATTCAGGGTACCTAAATCTATGTATTGAAAAACTGGCGTAGGACAAACTTTATACAGTTTTTCGAAGGAGAATTAGCGTGCGTAAATTTTGCACTACCAGGGGCGAGTTTGGTTTGTATAAAGTTTATGTAATGTATTACTTCGAAAGAAAACTACGCAAAGCACCACGCCATGCTTTACCCCGGCTTAATTGTTTGTTTGATATTAACATTCTAAATAAACTGGAAAGCTTCTAAGAACAGAATCTACAGTTCTTGGTAAAGTGGGCTCCGAACTACTCCTACCAGGAAGTATTCAAATATGCGAATCTGTGATACGGTATGCCAGAAATCTTCGAATAGTTGGAGTTCTAGTTCTGACGTACTTTCATTGGCGCGTGTGTAATTAGTGTTCAGCCTCATAACGACTGGCTTAAGTTCCATATTCTCATCCTTATATCCTCAACAGCATTAGTATTCAATTTAGTCCTCGCTTTCATCTAACCTTAACTTTAAATGCGAAGTTCAATCTCGACCTCGAGATGGAACTTCCTCGACCTCAATCTATTGAGCCACCGTAGCTCAGTGGTATAGCGTTGGCGTAGCATTTGGGATGGTGTGGGTTCATTCCCAGCGACCGACCATCTTGACTGAGGTTTTTCCAGGGGTTTTCCTCAGTCGCATCAGGCAGATGCCGGGAGAGAACTTCTCCTCATCTTTCTGCACCACTATTCCGGCCTGAGTCGTAGATGCCTAAAGGCCATAAAAGATAAAATTCAAATTCGTCCTCGATTTGACTCAAATCTCAAACCTTATGATGAAACTTAAATCTCGACCTCACTCAACCTGAGCCTCACGACGGAACTTAAACCTCGATCTCACTCAATCTCACGAGGAACATGATCCCCAATCTTATTACAACCCCATGATTTAACTTCAACTTCGACCTCAATTAACTTCGACCTCACTCAACCTCAACCTTGATCTGACTCAACCTTACAATGAACCGCGACCTCACAACCATATGAGGAACTTAAACCTCCATCTCTCAAATTTACGATGAAACTTCAACCTCGACATCACAAACTTAAGCTCGCGTCTAGAGGTCTAGTAGAGATGAGATGGGGTTGGTCCTCGTGAGGTTTAACACCTGAGTGCGGTCAAGGCTAAAGTTCCATCGTAAGGCTGAGTTAGGTCAATGTTGAAGTTCCATCTTGAGACAGAGGTTGAAATTCTATCTTGAGTTGGACATTAAGTAAGGTCGAAATTGAAGTTCTATCGTTAGGTTGAGGTTGATATTCTATAGTGAAGTCTAGGTTGATAGATTCCATCTGAGGTTTAGTGAGGGGAGGTGAAGGTTCAATCGTGAGGTTTAGGCTCAGTGAGGTCGATGTTGAAGTTTCCATGAAGTTCAGAGCGGTCGAACTTGAACTCCCATAGTGAGGTTGAAACTGAGTTAGGTCGAGGTTAATGTTTCATAGTGAGGTTGAGAGAGGTCGGAGTTAAAGTTCTATCATGAGGTTGAGTTTGAAGTTTTGAATACCTAATACACGGAATGCATTTCCTAAGGTAGTAAAGTTACTGTCTTGTAGATAACAACGAAGACGAAGATTAACGAATATTGGTTGGAAGATGCAAGATAAAGTATCTGTGTGTTAACAATGTAAATAGAAAGAAGTCATTGCCCTGAAGCGTACAGTTTTTATGTACTTATTTAACACAGAACAACTGTAACATGTGTTGCATAGATTTTTAGAAGCGAAATGTGTGGTGCAATGGTTTTGTCTTGACCTTTAATTCTGAAGACCCAGGTTCGATCCGCAGTCAGCGCCGTGCTTTTTCGACTAAAATGATACCTTCAACTATTTAAAGAACTCTATCAGAAATTCTCCTTTGGTTTGAGAGAAAAGAAGCATCACTAGCTAGAATCAGAAAGTAAACCATGTGTTTACGTTTGTTCTTTAGGATAATAATACATCGATCTAGTTTCAAGGTCTTCATTGATCTTTATCCTTCTCCTTCTTTCCATGACTTCGTCAATTCCTTTTTTCTCTTTCTCTCTTACTCATTCCTTCTCCTACACACACTCTCTGTCATTATGTGTGTGTGTGTGTGTTTATTCTATTTCTTCAGATTATTATAAACATCAGTTTATTCGTGTTGTGAGGAAAATAGCCTGGTAACACC
Source organism: Lepisma saccharinum (assembly GCA_022664845.1). Classification (NCBI taxonomy): domain Eukaryota; kingdom Metazoa; phylum Arthropoda; class Insecta; order Zygentoma; family Lepismatidae; genus Lepisma; species Lepisma saccharinum. The sequence goes on along the minus strand of JAGDQP010007874.1, from coordinate 44,217 downwards.
TCAGTAAGGATAAATGGAACCTTTCGATTGCTAAGCCAACGCTATAGCATCTGAGCTACGGCCACTCGATCCATCTCGGTCTCCATGTCGCCCTCCACCCACACGGCATTAAAAAGCAATATGCCGATTAACAGAGCGACAGGTTTATATATTACACTCGTTGGGTTTGTATCTTATTTATACCTTTTAGGCACCCATGGATCACTCCGAGATAAGGTTTTGCGAAATGCGGTAGGGAGTTGACCATGCCTAAATTGAAGGTACCATCCCAGTACATGCCTGGTCTGACTGAGAAACACCGAGAAATCATAAGTCAGGACAGTCGTCCGCTCGCTGGAACTGAATTGAGGACCTCCCCAATACGAAACCAACGCTCTACAAAGTAAGATATGGTGGCCGTTTGGAACAAAACATACTCATATCTATGTTTAATCACACACACGCATATTTTTCTTGAAAGTGAAAGGTCTTAATTTATCTCAGATATTCTTTATATGATGCTCAAAGATTAATTCTTTTATCAGTATCTGTTGAATATATAGATAGAGATAGATAGATAGATAGAGAGAGAGAGAGAGAGAGAGAGAGAGAGAGAGAGAGAGAGATTATATTTACTATAACTTATAACTTGGCACATAAGATATTTTGTGTATTTTGCAACTAACATGTTCTTTGTAAATGATAAACGTAAATAACAACATATTATAAAAAATTATAAAACATAAATATCGTTCCCCATTTTTAGGGACTGATAGAAACATGTTTTCTCTTGTCTCTAGAGCATGACGTTAGTGTTCTATGGAATATTTGATTCATTAAGAAATACCTAGTAAACATAGATTTCAACGTTCATTTTCGTTTCTCTATGTTCGGTAAGGATCTTTTCTACTGGGCAACTTAAATTACAATTTTCAGTAAATTTGAACCAATGGTTCACCTAATGTGAAAATAGTATTACGTTCCCACTTTTGGTTTTTGAAATGGAACTCTCTTAAGTTTTTTCATTATTTGCTACATACTACAAGAGATCACAAATATTTTTTTTCAGAACCCAGGACATGTGATAATGTTTTCTGTTAAAGAAAATAAAATTCCAACCCTTGCTCGGAATCACACACTACCAACTCTACGTTAGTTAGGTTGCCTATCTTGTAGGCTTAGAAAAAAATCGTGAATAACAAAGTCTTGTAAACATTATATTGGCCATGATAGTACATGTCGATGGATGTTCTCTTACGAATGAATATCAAGCAAATGTTCGTTATAATACATAAGAATTTAACTTCTTGCTACTGCAATAAATGTAATTAATTAGTTTCAGCAAATCTTTTGTGTAATATGTTGTGCTATGATGGATGCATTTTACATAATCACTCGGATGTGTAAAGACTTAACCTTTCACGAAAGTAATTGATTTACTCTGGGTAACTCATGATATACGTGTTTAGATTCTGTAGCTTCGTTAGCTATATTAACTGCCTCTGAAATAGATTTCAGCATCAGTATTTAATCCCCGAAGCACAGCAACTCTAACACCTGGCATATCTTCCCCCAACATGGTGTGGAAGGAGAGCTGTGAAAACCGAAGGTTCGGATCTAACGAAAAAAATTTTGGTGTTAATTATGACTTCTTATTTTGATAAGAATATGATGGTGATAGCAGTTTGCTGGAAATTTTTTAAAATGTTCAAGACGTAATTGGACAGTACCATGTTGCAATTTAAGCGTACACAGGTGGATTGTGTAACTCAATGTGAAAGTATTTAAAACAATTCATATTTGACTAATATTGAACTATTTAAGAACGAATGGAACACTTATTTTACATATCCTCCTGCGTAGAGCGCATTTTTGTGACATTATAAAGATAAGTATAACTCATGATTTTAAAGAATTATCCTAGTTTGTGTTCGAAGAAATTGTCCAAATTTCCTTATCGAACAATGTCACAAGTTTAGTTTGAAGGCATGTAATAAAGTAAATGCATTTCTAATTTCTTCCGTATTTTATTCGACTGGATTATTATTTCCCTGAGATTAAGCGTTAAATAGATAATTACAAAAGGAACACCTTACTTAGTAGAAGCTGTGAATAATGCCAAAGATGCTGTTATAAAGTTTAAAAGAAACAAAGAAAACTATCAGAAAGAAGATAAAACAAGTTGCAGTAAATAAGAGTACAGAAATTCAAAAATGAGAGTAAATTACAGTTTAAGGCAAGCAATTTCAGGCATGTTTCCAGATTTATTTCTAGGATGTTCAGAAATTTGGGGGAAGTTGAAAGAGGATCTGGATATGAAATTAGTTAATAAATACATAATTACGCCTAAAATTATGCTAAGTATTCAGAAATATAAGAATTTCGGAGAGGTATTTCTTCTGAACTCTCTGCATGCGTACGTCACTGAGCTGTATGAAAAAAAAAATGTATGGGTCTAGAATATCCAATAGCTACAAAAATGACAGTACTATAACAAAAGGAGTTATCTGACGCTTCGTTAATCTTTTTTAAAATGAAGACACTGAACACAAGAAAATAGGCTCCCAATGTTAGAATAATTTTAATTTTCCTTCTGTATATAAAACATTCTACATTAGTTGAAACTTTCTAAAGCGAAACTAATAAAAGCAGAATGTTCTATTCAAACTACAATGGAAGCATATCAGATTTCCAAACTTTTTGAAAGTACTTAAGATTTTGTACAATCCACACCCACATCTACGCTAGAGATTATATTTTATACACTGAAGCGAATCCTTGAAAAATTGAAACTTTAATTGTCACTGAACGAACTTACAAGTTCTAGAAGAGCAATCTATCATCAACTGGTGCGCAAAAGTAAATACTCCTTGTTCTCGACAAAATCGAACTTGAAATCTGAAATATGGCTAAATTTATAAATAACTAAACAAACTACAAGGCTTATAATATATTCATGTATATTTTCCCGCATGATTGTGCTGGTCTAAAATTACAGAAAGAAGCCCCGATCTTTTAATTTTTTTTTTAATGTTGTGGTATGGGGTTGTATGACTGCTAAGGATATGATTTTCTAAATATCCTCTCCCTTGAGAAATTAGGTCTACGCTACTGTAGAGTTATAACCAAATGTTTAAAGGCATTGAGCACTACTGAAGATAATTTGTTGCAGGAGAAGGGGTCTACGTTGTAAAGTGTTTACAAAGTACATAATATGCCTGCAAACAACTTGGATATACCTAGGCCAGAATCCATACTGATGGAATACGGATACATTGAAATAAGTGAATCTCATGAGTGCATCACCCAACTACGTTTAAGAAACCGTAAAGCACACCGTTTTACATTTTAATTTGTATTCGGTATTGAACCATAACGAACTAATCCAAGTCAACTCCTCCAAACATCAAGAAATCATTATCCTCTTCCCATTTTCTCTCAGATGAACCGTTAGGTAACCTACTCCTCTGCCACACACAGACCCACAACACCAGTGCCTTACAGAGACGACAAACCGAGTTCTCCAAGGTCTTCGCACGTACTTCTAAAGCGACTTTCCACGCTTGAATTCTATGTTAACGGACAACAGGATATCTAAAATCGCCTTCAAGACAGAAGCTGGTTGTTATCCCAGCTTCGTACTTATATATTCCCTTACTTCGGTAAATGAAAGGTTACTTTTATTTCAACTAGCTGCAGAAGGAGTTTCCCAATATCGTAATGTCTTTGCATCTTTCTTCTTTTTTGTTCAGCTTGTCTGCTCTCTGCTGTTTTTACTCAATGTCAATGTAGGAAGTTCAAAGGCAGAGTATCCAACTAAGTGAGCTAAAAGTCTCTAGAGTGAGAAATAACATGTACAGAAATTTAATAATTATAGCATATACATACCGCCTCTTCTATGATGATTGATGTTCTGCCCGAAAACAGGTTTACAAATCATAGGTCCTTAGGCATGTTGAACTGATTGTTGCTTAAGGTTACATTTACTTCCATCAGATAGAGATGACGTTTTAAGAATGGGAACTACAAGGTGTGCTCCGATCCCTACGTTCAATGTATCCCCCACAAGACCGGAGGATACACTTACAGCAAACTGATAGTCCTAATCGTCTTCATCCGTTCTCTAGCCACTGCTGGACGAAGGCTCACTTCACTTTTTCTTTCCACATATCTCGATCTGTTTCTATCCGCATTCTTGTAGTTCCTCAGAAGCGCTTGATTTCAGTTACCCATCTTGCATTTTGACGTCATCTTGTTTGCTTCTTTTCTCTAGATATCCAATGTAGTACATATGACGTCCAACTTCTATCTGTTCGTCCAGCTATGTGGTCGGCACATCTCAATTTTATCTTCTTCGCAGCCTTGATTATATCTTCTATCTTTACGTGAATTCATTAATTTGACTTCATTTCCCTCCTAGTTAGTCCTAGCATGCATCTCTCCATTGCTCATTGTGTAACTCTTAATCTTTGATTAGTTTGCGCGTTCAGTCTCCAAGTTTCACAGCCGTACATCATCACAGGTAAGAGACTCTGATTATAAACTTCGCGCTTGAGACACATTAGCAATTTGGTTTTGAAAATAAGGTTTAGTCTTTCAAGCGAGTTCTACGTCATTTTACATTTTCTATTTATCTCATCAGTAACTTGGCATTCGACGTTTTGTATTGTCCTAGGTAACATGCTCATCAAATATGTCTATTGTCTCTCTGCGAATCTTTATTTCTTTCTTTCCAGCATGCTGATTGTACACTTCGCATAATAAAATATGCGACAGCGAACGCCGTGCAGCTAGGTAATGCAAATGGCGCCTTCTTATCCCATAATCGTGTCTGGTAAACAAATCCCCTCTTTCTCCTTCCTTCGTCTCGCCCACACTAAAATCAGCAAACATCATGAGCACATTTTTTTTTCAAAAGAGACAGATATTAGTATCGATAAAATGAAAGAATAAAAGCGAGACGAATCAATATTCATAAGGTGATGGAGGGAGAAACTTAAACGCACACAATGAAAAACTGAAACCGATAGAAGTCTGTTAGATAAAGGCAGATAAATGAGAGAGAGACAAAGGGGGAGAGAGAAGAAGAAGAAGAAGAAGAAGAAGAAGAAGAAGAAGTACTGATAAAAAATATGGAGTTTAAACGTAGTAGAAAAGAACCTAATACTATAAATTTTATTTCCCACAAGACAAATCTAACAGCAAATTAGAAGTGACTTTTGGATTTTATATTGTTTTAGGGCAATTCAAAGGGTGCTTGCAACTTTCATTAAGTCACTTTCAAAATGGAGACCAAACTTAATGGTCAGATTAAATACTCATGATTTCCAGTGGAACTGCAGAGGTTTGAGACACATCTAGGATAATGTTAAAAGTGTAATACGCATGCTTTGTTTGCGCCAGGTTCGGTTGCAAATTACGTTGGACGTACTGGTTCGGAATAGATTGTAATCAGGGATTCCGCCAGGATTTTCAGATTGGAGGAGTGTAAAGTCAATATTGGGGGTGTAGGTAGTTTCGCAATGCTTCTGTGAACTTTTGACCGCAAAAAGTTACAGTTGGGGTTGACTCGAGGATTTGGGGCTGACCTCCCTACAGGGACCAGGGTCTGGCGGAATCACTGATTGTAGCAAACACAGTAGATACCGTAGGCCATATCTTCCATTCCAGACTACTAATGTAAATTGAACATTCAAAGAAAATGAATTAATGATAATATTCCTGCTTAATTTCTATCAGAAAGAGCCAAGATTACATATCCAAACTTTATCAAAATGAAAAGTTACAAATGTTCAAATGCAAAATTAGCATGTTCCTTATAGGCATAGTAAAATTTACATGTTCCACATTTGAAACGTGAATAAAAGAAACACATTTAAAAGTATGTTGATAAATTATATAATGGAAACGAATTATAGTTTTGTGCAGAACTAATGATAAAGAGTTCTTCTCTTCAAATAGCCAAAAAAGAGGGGCCATTCTCTACCCATACCTTAAAATTTATCGGTTCTGCACATGCCATTCTATATTCCACCTATTGCGAATATAACGTTCTAATAATAACAACACTAATGAACTAGTGTTTATAACAATTCGCACATATGGAATGAACACTGCAGAGCTGAAACGGGTCGCCGGCTGTCGGGGGATGTTGGTCAAGTTTTGCACTGTGCCATCAGATTTAAGACTCGGACGCGGTGATTCGATTTAGATCTGATATCCTGGAGGTTGAATGAGAGATATTAATTATTTAATTGCGTTTGAACAGTGTTTCCTGCAGGGGTGACCAGAATCGGAGATGTTACCCCGAGAACACGAAAAATACGACGCCGAAAATTCCAGTTAAATAGATTTTCCAGACCGGGTCAATCGGGTTACGGGATCGCTTATGTTTGGGTTAGGCTCTATCACCGGCTGATCTAAAATGGCCCGGATTTGACTGTGGAACACGGAGAAAAAGAGACAGTGTGTGTAAAGTAAGAGAAAACATAAAGTTGAATAGATAGAGAGAAGAAGAGAAAAAGACGCAGCGAAGACACGATAACAATACATCAAGAAATAGAAAGACCAATGAAAAATATTAAAACACTATGCTAGAGAACACACACACACTATTTACTTGGATTCTCGCCAGTGATGTTCCGTAAGTCTCCAACCTGAGATGAAAATCTGTTTGCAGCTATTATTTTATGCGAAAAAGATACTGGCTGGTGGTGAATCTAACCGAGGTTGTCCAATTGGAAGTCAAGCACGATAGCGATACTCCACAGGTGTCTCTACCCAAAACGTGCTTAACAAATCTTATAGTATTTCTTTCTATGAATAATAACATGAAAAGTGCATGCTTCAGATCATTGGCGGGTTCTTAACTGTCCTGGTAACCCCCTGAGACTTAATTTGGACATTTACAACCAACATTCGTAAATCGTCTTCCTCTATATAGTCACTCAGGTGTTTCATTCTACGTTCTGAAGGATTCTCCGTTTTGTATGAGAAGTTATGATTATACTCTTCACGATCGCTTTGCAAGAAACTTTGACTTGAACAGAGTTTGAACCTCTATTGGCATGCTTTTGTACTGAAAGGCGAACACGTTTCCTCTACTCCATCTTGCCAACTGAAGACAGAAGCCATAAATTACTAAGTTCAAATGCGAGGAAAATGTAACATTGAATATATGTGTTACATTTTGTATGTATGTATTGTGTGATAAATAAATACATGTGTATGCATGCCTTTTTTGACATGTCCATGAAATGTATATATTTAGTCAGTTTTAGGAACAATTCTAGTTGAGGGTAAGTATTCTCACATTAAGATTTGATCATTTATTGTCTTTTATTTTATCGTAAACCAGGCTGAATGAAGCTAACATCGCGAAAAAACTGTATTTAGCAAATGGAGAAGTTAAAATTTCAATTAAAGTTCTAATACACTATGACAAGTTGAACGTAACAGAAAGGGCCTAACAGAATAAGATGGTGAAAAGTGCCATGGAAGAAATCATGATAAAAAGTACCACCATATTCAGACATGATAGCTCTCCACCAAATTTCAGCTCAAAAGATGTTAACCTAACCTCAAAATAAATTGAAGTGTGTTTTTTTGGTAGTTTAGCTATATCTCGGTCGGATTTGCACCAACGATGACCTTTTTTTTAAATTGATTTTTTTGCAAGCTCTACAAGATGGTAATTGTTTCATTTATGTTGGCGCAAAATTCAAATTTTTAGAGGTTAGAAAATTTGAAAATTGATTTTAAAAAACTAAGACAACAGTTGGTTCGAAAAAAATTATGTCTATTTAGTGGTTCTATAAGCAAGATTTTTTAAACTGGTAAAACATTACCAAAAAACACGTGACCGTGCTTCTTACGTAACACATGCACTCTAAATACAAGTTCGAAAGCACTGTTTTCCAGATCGCCTTCGTGGACGGGTAGTCAAGATGTCGACTTCGTGAGTGAAAGGTTCAGGGTTCGAGTCCCGCTTGGGACATCACTTTATCATCTTTAATGTTCGTATTTATTAGTTAATCATTGCTAGAATGTATATAAAAAACCGCTTGCTACTGAAATCTAGGATGCACACACAGATCGCATGGGGAGCGCTCTCATGTACAGTTACTTTATAAATTCTTCAATTTGCGCCCCATGAGTTTCTTTTTAATCATGCATGAACAAAATCATTACTTTTTACTTTTAGTACGTATTGTTTAAGAAAAGGATGTCTTTACAAAGATTTTTATTACGACTGTCTCGACCGTGCAAATGAACAGTGCAGAGATTGGGATGAAATAAAATGAATGTTATGTGTACTAAATAACGAATGGAAAAGATATTAACAGCACATTTCCGTATGTCCACCGCAAAATCGGAGTACCCGCCCTTCCTCACAGCTCCGCCGCCCAGCTCCCTTCAGACGTAAAGTGCCCACTTACACACCTCGCTCGGTGTGCGTGCAAACACATCCTAACTTTCAGTACTAATAAGTTATTTATATACATTCTAGCAATTATTAAATAATAAATATTAACATATAAAAATATTTTTCGAAAGAAAAAAGTGTTGTCCCGGGAGGGACTTGAGACCTTTAACTCAAGAAGCCAATTTCTTGACCAGTCGTCCACGAAGGCAACATACAAAACGGTGTTTTCGAACTTGTACTTACAGTGCATGTGTTAAGTAAGAAGCCAGTCACGTGTCTTATTTTTGGTTATGTTCTACCACTTTCAAAAATCTAATAAAATCCTAGTTATAGAACCACTAAATATACATAACATAACGTTATTTTTTTAAAGCCAATTGTTGTCTTAGTTTTTTTTTAAATTCTATTTTCAAATTTTCTAACCTCTCTAAAAATTTGAATTTTGCGCCAACATAAATGAAACAATTACCATGTTGTAGGGCTTAAAAATATTGAATTTAAAAGAAAGAAAGTTATGGTAGGTGCAAATCCGATCGAGATATAGCTAAACTACGAAGAAATACACTTTAATTTATTTTGATGTTAGGTTAGCATCTTTTGAGCTGAAATTTAGTTGAAAGCCACCATTTTTGATGCTGAATATAGTAGTATTTTTTCTTATCACAATTCTTTCCAAGGCACTTTTCACCATCTTATCCTGTTAGGCCCTTTTAACTTTTGACAGTTTCTGAAGTAAATACAAAACGTCATTTCTTGCTGGCGATTCAAACCTACAACCATAAGGCTTCCTCCTACAGAAAGTGCCTCAGGATTGAATTTGGTTCGTAATCATATGTCTATATTATACGAAAGTGTATTTTTTGTAAATTTTACAAATTTATTGGCTTACTGACGGTTTACTGACTGAAGTCGCCTAGCATCAACATTATCTCCACATTTTCAACTTGTGCGGAATGAGAAAAGAAAAATCTATATTCACTTTCTATAATGTTATCGGTATAGAACTTGCCTACCTTGAATACTGTCCAGCGTAGCCCTCATGGCCGAAGTCATTAAGGTTCTTGGTTATTGTACTTTCGTGCTCATGAGTATGGGTTTGGAACCCATATTTTCCATTTTTTTTACCTTTTCCAGCTACGTCGGAACGTTAAATTTTCGTTCTCATCCAATTGTAAATGGCGTTTACATTCAAACAAGGTAAATTGTGGTTGAATTTATTTGAAAATGTTTATATAATGAAGAGGATAATAAAGACGGTACGCAAAGAAAAACCTGTTTCTAAAAATTATCAATATTAATTGCTACTAACGGCTAAATGAACAGTTGAGCTCCTAACGACGTGACATATAGTTTTTGCTAAAGTCTGTTCCGAACCACTCTCTTCAATAGTCCCCCACAGAATTGAACCCATGTTTAAGCGCACCAAGAAGTAAGTAAATATTTTGTGTAACACTATACACAAGCTTATTCGACAAAACTATGTATAGTATAGCTCCCGACATTTATGTACACGTTTGATCGATCCCTGTTTGTACCATGTGCGCTTTGTGGTGGACAAACACCGTGTGCACATGGGCGGATTTAGTAGAGAGACCATGGGGCCAATACAATTTATATTATTGATAACAAATTGCAAAGCTATCGTTTAGAATGGAACATTTTAAGTCACTCAGAAATGATTGGGGGCATTGCCCCCATAAATCCGCAAATGCGTGTGCGTGCGTTTTCTCGATTTTTTCGTTTTTTCCACTTTCTGCATTCCACCTATTAATCCCATCATTATTCATGTTGCCAAAGTTGCCTAAAAGGCCTTAAAACTAAATTCAAAATTCAAAATTCAATTTAAATTCAATTTTATGTATGCACGCACAGTCCTTTATTCTGGAAACGGAAGAGAAAATGGGATACGAGCCTCATATCTAATGAATAATTCACGAAATGGGCACTGTGTATAATATATGTGCGTGGCGTGACAAGTATAGAAACATAGTTATATTATTGTTCGTTGATGTGACAACTTAGCAGTAAAAGTAGTATATTTTGCTGGAAGTCAAAAAGTACATCAATTGACGTGCACTTTAAGTTTGCAGTATAATGCCAAACTAATATTTGTTATTTGATATTATACCTACATATACTGCGCCACCATACTGCAGATATTGGACTTTAATAAACAAATATTGGACAGTTAAGAAAAGTCTAATCATGGGGTTTATTGAACAGAGTTGTTCGGAGCCTACTTTACCAGAGACAAGTGTCATGCTCAGGTGCTTAGGAGTTCATTTAGGCACTTTGTAATAATATTGTAACTGATGATATTCAATAATTATATTGGTGGAAGATTTGAAATAAAATATTCATTTGTCTTCCTGATAGGAAAATTACTCACATTTGAAAAACTGTTTTATGCAGAAAGCTTTAGAGAGGTTTTTACTTTAAAAGAAAACGTTATCAAGCTGTAAGTGTTCTTTTTCATATAGTACATTATTGACAGAGTTAACTTCCATAATATTCAGTGCTGTTCTACAGGGAATATAAAACTGTCAGTTTTCTAATGTTTCACTGCAATAATAATACTTATGCTTGTAAGTTATTTGACATTTGAAAAATGACAACACATCTTCATATTCTAGTTATTTTAGAAAGGAAATAAAAACTTTAATCTCAATTTTGAACGGTCAAAATCTACAAAAATGAGGTGTTAAATAATTGAATGTGTTAATTTAACTAGGTACCTTCAGCGGTTGAAAAACACTGGTCTAAAGCAAAACAGCGACCTTCCTAGGTAATCTTGCAGCATAATTCGCATAAAGAGGAGTCGCCTCTATACATGCAGAGAATCTCCTTTGGGAAGGGAGCTTCACTGGATGTAGAACAAACACCTAGAATACCGAGAGGAGACTTCACTAAGGGAGGGTATCTTCTGAATAATATAGAGGCTTAAACCACAAGGAGCCTCCGTAACAAAGCAAAAGTGTATTAGCATTAACAAAACCTACGAAATGAGAATTTGGATATAATATACTGATCCGTAACTATTAGCGCTTCAAAATGTTACATATTATTGATTGACATATAAGATTTATACTAACTTCTGGTGCGTATTTAAGTAAATATGTGGGTTATTCGCTACATATGATAAAGGCGTACTTATATTCAAAAGGATTATTCGTAAATAAAGTTCTTTCCAACACCGTGTAAAATATAATATTCATTGGCTATGTGAAGGACCGACAGCGCCACCCCCTGAGCTCCTGGTTCATTCTGGTTATAGGCTTTGTCCTCGAGTCTTTTTGACAGGGGCTGTTTTGTCCTCGGGCCTTTTTGACTTTTGGTTGTTTTGTGCTCGGGCAATTTTGACCGGGCCGTTTTAGCAACGGGCCATTTTGACCGAGGCCCTTTAGGTACCGGGTCGTTTTGAGCAGGGCCCTTTTGTCCGGCCCTTCTGACTAGAACTACGTTCAACATGTCTCTACCTAGTAATGTACTCCTTGGTTAAAATGCAACGAGCGCAACCACTTATCAACTTAAAAACAATATAATAATTTAAAATTGTTTATTGATTCCTTAAAGACGAATATAAACATTTTAAATTATTATATTTAGTCTCTTATTTAAGTTCAAAAGTGGTTGTGCTCTTTGCATTTTACCCAAGGAGTGCATTACTAGGTAGAGACGTGTTGATCGTAGTTGCTAAGTACTTCTGTATTCACTTCAATCACAGGTCCCGTCCTGAGGACGTTATATTCATTCCAAAGAAGACATGAAAAAATCTTATAGATTTACGATGGGCAGGGAGGGACATTTGAGTCATTAACTTACTTCCACCGGCCAGATGACCACTCCCCATCACAATGAGCATGTATATGCTGAAGATGTTACAGTTGGTTGCTGAAGAAGTGAGATAGTAAAAAATCTTCCTCGGACTAAACTGACACTTTTTTATCACGTGCTTAGGTCAATCGTCGACGCCTCAAAGTCATGCACTGTTAGTGAAGTGAATTCCAACTTCATGTATAAATTATAAAAATAAGAGTTAACCACTTCTAATTGTGTCATTGAAACAAACGTAGTTGATCAATGTTCAGCAATCTGCAAAAGTAGGACCTTTTACGAACAGAATGAAATTAATGTTATTGCTTGTTTCCAATTTATGCGTTAATTAAAAACAAACGCAAATAAAATAAAATTGCAACAGGTATTATTCTTAGAGTAAACTTAGGAACTGGCATGATAATGATTCACATTCAGATTTCAACATTTTCAACTTGATTTTCATCATTCACCGAAAGTGAACATTATTTCTTTATTTGGTAGTTATGGCCATTCATAGCCTGCAAATTAAAGTTAGTGCAAGTGAGGCTAAATGTTCTCCAACTTTCCAAGCTAGGGATGGACACGAGTCGAGCCAGAGGTAATTTTCTCGAGTCGAGTTTCGAATCGAGTCACAGTTTTTCAGGTCGAGTTTCGAGTCGAGTCGAGTTTGATATTTGGCTCGCCTGTGTGACTCGTTTTAGCTTGTTTTCAGTACAGGTAAAATAAGCCAAAAATAGACCCAAAAATGGAAAAATTCCTCAATTCATCAAACTTTGGTAATAAATTACCTTAGACATGAGGTTCACAAAACCGAATAGTGCATATAAATTCTAGGGGGAAGGGTGTTTTTGGAGGGAGAAGGGGGAAAATACTGGAATTCCTTTGTTGCGTGAAACAGGCGTGTGAGGTGTCGATTCTTAGGTTTGTTGCTACGCTGAATTGAATGAAAACATCATCAGGTCAAGAAAACCAACAGCAATAGAAATTTAAGGTGGAGGGGGAATTTAGGGGGGAGGGCGATTATTTTACATGTTAGGTAGATTTCTTTAGAAATATGTCTAATTCAGAGACTCTCATGTCAGAAATTCCAGAAAGTTTCTATGTAGTTTCTCCGATCATCATCTCCTGACATGAAAACCACCCTCAGTTTAGATGTTTATACATACAGTGTGGACAGAAATTAATTGTCAAAGCTGTAGGAACGAAAATTCTCATCAAAATAAGGAAAAAAATGTCTTTGTAATTTGTTGAATTCCGTTTAGTTTCGGAGCTACAGGCTGCCAAAAACATGGGAAAATGAAATTTAGTGCTTGATATTTCCAATACCATTAACAGTTCAACCGTAGCCACAAGGTACCCCCAAAGACTTCCAACCTGCTCTATCCAAAAATGCATATTTCGAAATCGTGCGATGGCTGTGCAAGGGACTCCCCAAAGGAACTAGGGGATTCCCAGAAATTCTCTGAAGTAAAGGTAGGCCGAAATGTGCATGAATGTGACGACTTTCCAGCAGGTAACAATAATTCGTTTGCGCCAAGTGGATGTTTCAAACATATTCCATTTGCCGAGTGATTTTAGAACGAAATGAGTGGTTGTATAACCAACAGGAGTCAGAGCTATTCTCCGAACTGCAATACATTCAACGAACTATTGATTTATTTGTTATCAGTAAGAGAGAATGTCATTGTAAACCTGGATGGCGATGATTAATCATGTAAACAGTGCAATATAGGGCAATAAAGGACCGCAGTGCTCAAGCGGTCACAGGTGTCAGATCATGAGTCACAGCTAGAGTTCCGCGTTTTAGTCCCAGCTGGTAATCAACTTTGTGTAATTTGAAAGCACAAAACAAAAACTTAATGGCAGCAAGATGGAATAAGGTTCTTGGTTAATAAAACGACCCATAAACACAAAGTGTGTAGTTTTTTTTAAAAAAAAGAAAAGAAATCATGACAAGGGAATGTCACATACTTATAAATAATTATGAATGAAAAAGGACAGAAATAAAAGACGAGACGTTTAGCTAAGGCCAGTGTTGTTAGATTTACAGATCACTCCCACGTTTATGATGTCTAATTTAGTAGGCCTTTGTAAAGGTTGTTGCTGTTGGAGACCAGTATGGTGCATTTTCTCTTTTCTCCCTTCTTCAATCACTCCTGTTTCCCAGTGTGATTGTAAAACACCTGTATTAATAAATGACTGTAGCATATTTTGCAAACATTCTTACCAGAAGGTTTACCTTCTGCTAATACCTACTTGACAACATAAAACCATCTCCGCTATAGCGCATACAGTTCATGAAGCAATGATACCCATTCCCCATGCCGATTCCGACGGTCAAAGTTGCTGGTTCGATTTTTTCTTGTTAGCCAATTCGGATCTTTGATGCTGCGGATTACTAACGTCTGGATTATCCACGCTCTGGCCGAAACGAATGGGCAGCTGGTCATAATTATAAATTTAACCAGAAACGCAGAATACTAAAATAGTAAACATATGTCAACATAAATAAATAGACAAGATAATGTTAAAACAGAATCGGAAGTTGAAAAATGCAGCGATAAGTCGGTCACTTCAGCGACCGGGAATCGAACACGCGTGCACCAGTTGCATGCTACTTGTACTATCATTACGCTATGGCTGCAGCGATGACTTCTCTGGATATGTGATAATCCTTTTAACTCGGCTAAACCATCAGTCAGAAGAATGCCCAATATAAAAGAGAAAGATACCTGAAAACCATAAATAATTCATATTCAACAACTAACTGGTCAGTAGGAATTCAGTTACAATCTTTACGTTGTGCTTGTTCTAAATTTAAAGAATTTTGCAACTACTAGACTTGAATAAGAGTGCAAATATAACTTTTGTAACATCTCATATTAATCGAGATAATAAGGCGAGCCAGTGACACAAACTCCTAACGTAATAAATCTACTTTATTCGGTAAGTGACAAATCACTCGAGAATGAGGAAGCAATTCTCCCCTTTCATGTAAGTTTTTAAATCTGTAATTTCTGTATCTTTTTTCACTAGTCGAATGCTCGAGAAAAGTGTATATGTGTGTGGGTCAACTGCCGTCTCTCGCCCCCCAGTCGCCGGCTATATAACTTTTCCCCTTCCATGCAGTATATTTTCCCGCTAAGTAGTGGGCCAGGCCAAAAAATGAAACCAAAATCCACCCTTGAGTGTAACCATAAATATGAAAACAAGATTTTATTTTCGAAAAACATAATAACGCTGTGCACTAATGACGTCAAAATTCCTCGTTAGGTGAAACGGAATTGGCCAAACAGGAAGACAAGAGATGGCCAAATCTGGATAGAAGATTATTCAGATATAGGATGGACTCATCGGCAAAACTTTGGTAAACTTTATTTTTATATGGGCCAGTCTAATAACTTTGGACTTCAGCCCGTCACGATTAGCCTTTAGTTGTTAACATCCACACCCATGCCGGGACTCGAACCAAGGACCTTGGAGCCGATGGCCTACCACCGCAGCCCGCTCGGCCACCGGGCCGGCATCGGATGACGGATATTAGTCCTGTCATTTGAGACATAAAAAAGGATGTTTTGGTGCAAAAGGTTGAGGAGTTCTGAAATTTGGCAGAAGTGTACACTTGGGGGCCCTAACTATAAGGCTAATTTTTTTACCTTGAGGGACCGCCGCTCGCGCCGCGCCGCTCTTCAAAACTGGGGGCTAAAAGGCAATTTTTAGCATAGATCTTGTAGGTTTTAGAGATTTTTTAAAATTGGAA
Organism: Lepisma saccharinum; assembly: GCA_022664845.1. Lineage (NCBI taxonomy): Eukaryota > Metazoa > Arthropoda > Insecta > Zygentoma > Lepismatidae > Lepisma > Lepisma saccharinum. The sequence continues at coordinate 28,237 of JAGDQP010007874.1, read as the reverse complement.
ATTGGAGTGGATTTAGAATGTAAATTTTCTACAAAGATACTTACTTAAAAATTTTGTAAATCGCCATTTTAAATAAAAAATTGCGGAAAAACATCTATATACGTAAAGTATGCCCAGTCCAAACCACTGAAGTTAGACAAACGAAATTTGATATACTGATGTATCATCAAGAGATTACGGGAAAATTGCAAAATTTGGAGAAAATCGCCATCTTCAATCCAATATGGCGGACAAATCATATATATAAAAAGGAATAGTAGAACATCCAGGCCGAACCGCTGGAGCTAAATAAATGAAATTTGGCATAAATATGTACCATCAAGAGTAGGTTCCGAGAAAATTACGAAATTTGAAAAAAAAAAATCGGCACCTTGAATCCAACAGAACCGAATAAAATATATGTGCATATCTTAGATATGTATGTTTCTCGGCCATGCTGGATCCAATATCGAATATCTTTTCAAATTTCAAAATTTTATGTAAACTACACTTGATGACAAACTTTCATACCAAGTTTCGTTTCTCTGGCTGCAGCGGTTCAGCCTGGGCATATTTCGACATATATACGTTTGTTTGCCATATTGGATTCAAGATGGCGACTTTTTTCAAATTTCGTAATTTTCTTGCAACCTACTCTTGATGGTATACATTTATACCAAATTTCGTTTATTTAGCTCCAGCGGATCGGCCTGGGTGTTATACTGTTCTTTATATATATATATGATTTGTCCGCCATATTGGATTGAAGTTGACGATTTTCTCCAAATTGTGCAATTTTCCCGTAATCTACTCTTGATGATACATCAGCATATCAAATGTCGTTTGTCTAACTTCAGTGGCTTGGACTTGGACTGGGCATTCTTTACATATATAGTTGTTTTCCAGCAAGTTTTGGTTCAAAATGGTGGAATTTTCAAAATTTTTATATAAGTAACTTTGTAGGAAATTTACATTGAGAATCCTCTGAAAATTTCAATTTAAAAAAATTGCTCTAAAACCTAGAGGAATGGAGTTCTATGCTAAAATCTGCCTTTCAGCCGCCATTTTTGAAGATATGCGCGAGCGGCTGTCCCCCAATCCAAGGTTACAAATTTAGCAGGGCTCTTAAGTGTACAATTGTGCCAAACTTCAAAACTTCTCAACCGCTTGCACTCAAAAAGTACCTAATGACTGGACTATATGGGGATGTCATGTAATATCCGGACAGAAAGCGGATAATTTTCGGATGTCGGCTAATATCCAGATAACGGGTAATATTCGGATGACGGATAACATCCGGATGGTTAAATGGATACCGAATAATTTGTCATCTGGTTGTCCGGAAATTTTGGCTATCCCAAGAAGACAGCATAGAGACATACTGTAGGATTTGGCTCGTTTTAGCTCGACTCGACTCGAAACTCGAGCGAATTTCGAGTCGAGTTGAAAGATTTCTCTTACGAGTCGAGTCGAGTTTAACGAAAACTCGACTCGAACTCGCTCGTGTCCATCCCTATTCCAAGCTTATTTTTGTAGCGGGCAAATGGATAAATTGTAGAAGAGAACGTAGGAAAATTAAGGATTATATTTTGTAGAAAGCTGTTCAAATTTACATTTTAAAGATGATTCTTTCAGCATTGCATTTTATACTATTTCGCTTCCATACTAAGCTCTCGAATCTTCTAATTTTACGTTATTGTCTTTAGTCCGGCAGCCAAATGTTTTTTTTGCCCTGAACTCAAAAATTTTTGTATAAAGTTTTTTTTATTGTTGATAACTTTTAAGTAGGGTCCATTTGAGACGAAAATGGATTATAACACCATGTTACCCTGGGGCAACTCCTACAATTCAAGATGGCGTTCGCTGATACCATCACTTATAACTGAATAATGTCATATAACATACCCAAACTTCGGTATTGAGTATTTTTTTTATCGTTAGTAACTTTGAAGTAGAGTCTAATTAAGATGAAAACGGCTGATGACATTTTTGTCACCCTTGGACAACTCCCACAATTCAAGATGGAGTCCTTAAATAACGTCACTATTCAATGCATTGTGACATATGACTGAATAATATAACACAACCAAATTTTTGTATTAAATATTTTTATCGTTAGTAACTTTGAAGTAGGATCTATTTAAGATGAAAACGGCAATGAAATTTTGTCACCCTTTGACAGCTACCATAATTCAAGATGCAGTCTGCTTATAATGTCACTGTTCAATGTATTGGGGACATATGACTGAATAATATATTACAACACAATCAAATTTTGGTATTAAGTATTTTTATCGTTAGTAACTTTGAAGTAGATTCTATTTAAGACGAAAACGGCTGATAACATCTTGTCACCCTTGGGCAACTCCCACAATTCAAGATGGCGTCCGCCGATACCATTACTCTTCAACGCATTTTGACGTATGACTGAATAATATCATATAACACTCCCAAACTTTAGTATTAAGTATTTTTATCGTTAGTAAGTTTGAAATAGAGTCTATTTAAGATGAGAGCAGCTGATGGTATTTTTTCACCCTTGGGCAACTCCCACAATACAAGATGGAGTCTGCCAATAACGTCACTGTTCAACGTATTGGACAGTACATTTGCATATGTACTCTCCTCCAAGTTACCTATTATCAAGAGACGTAATCTTGGACATGTAGCTTGATGATTCTTATACTCTGTACTCATCTTCTTAATCTATTGAACAGAAGATCAGACTTATAAGTAGAAAACTTATCCATGAAGAGTAACCATCGACGATCAATGGAACTTGCGTACAGAGTTGATACTCTCGAACATATCAATGTAATATATCAGTCCAGAAATATCACTCTAGATCATTGGTTAACTATCAGCCCAAAGTGTATAGATGGGCGATCAGTACTTGTAAGTTCAACGCACTTTTGTGACCTGAGACATAATTGACTCACAAAAGCGCAAATCACATAATCACATCCATAAAACAGTGTTGCTAGGCAACTTTCAAAATAAACAGAGAATATGCACTTGCACGAAATAAGAATAAAGTATGACAATACATATGTTATAAATAAAGAAATCGTTTTAGTTTTTCTACAAAACTTACAATAAATAAAACTTTTATCTTTAATCCATGTACAAATAGAATTAGCTCTGTTTATGTAAAATAAGATGCTTAATTAAAATCTGTGTTTGCACTAGCTGTAGTACTAAAATTGCTGTAGACTAGTATTTGAACTCAGGTTGCCTTCTAGATATTTTTCAGTAGGCTGCGAGCTTCTTGTGATTTTCCAGCCAGAACAAACTGGTCCAAATGTTGCACCTGATCTGTAAAGGACGGTGAAAACATCCTGTGCATCATCCATTCAATTACCTTCTTACTAGACTTCTCATTCTGAACATCTTTTGTAGACGGAAAGATGATGAATTCATTTTATCTTTGTTAAGAATAGTTAATTTTCTTTTTCTGTTTCTTGCTAAGAGAAGATGTCAACTTTTCTTATGATGGTTCCACTCGTTCCATTTCTGATTCGGGTTCGTTCGAATTTTGACAAGTTTGCTAATCTTTTGTGTTAAAGGATTTTTAGGTGTTAAATCACTTCTTTGCCCTAGATTCTCGTCCAGCAATCTCAGATTTGTAGCTATGTCTTCCAAAGAAGATATTACTAGATTTTGTATGCTCATGTTCTTAATACACGTATCTTGTAATTTTTCGTTCATTTAATCTACTATTCGGTTTATATTTGTAGAATCATTTTGATTAGAACTCGTTTGTTGCAAAGAAAGCTGAGTAGAATCATTCCTATTTTCGAACGACCAGTTAGGTAACATTACTTCTAATCCTTCAGCACCAATTACCTTCTAATATTAGTCAATTCAGCTCTTCCCACTAGAAAAGACAAAGTAAATTCATTAGCTTTATGTGAGATAGTAATATCTGTTAAACCTACCACCTGCAATTCCGTGTTATTTATTAGCTTAATAGTTTGCGTTTTTGACTTTAGGTCATGATTACACCCAACCACCCAATTATAACAAATGCTCCAAAGAAATCAATCCTTTATTATGTGCTGTGTTTGGGATGGCTTGATATACCTCACTGTTAATCTGTATATCAATGTATGGTACTTTAGAACTGACATCCTCCGCATCGGTAGTAGTTTGTACACAACCATAAACAAAGATATCGTTGAAGCAACGGGCTAAAGATGTAGGCTGCTCCTCTTTGATATCTTGCTTTTGGCTTACTTCTAAGTAAGGCACTACTTCTTCTTGACTTACTTTGGAACTTGATATCAGGTTTACTTGCTTATTCTTATTCTTTGAATCGCAAATACGCTGAAGATGGCATTTTCTTCCGCACGCTTTGCAAATTAATTTCAAGGCGACGCAATTTCTGTAGTCACTTTCATCCTGATGAGTTGATCCACGTCGATAATAAATGCGTGGTGATTTACCCAGAGATTTGTTTCCAGTATATTTACCTCGATTAATCTGTTGGATTTCATCCGTTCTAATACTAGCCTCGGATCTTGGTATTATGTTGTGGAAGAATGCAACACCCTTTTGTACCGTACTTGTTCTTCTAGCATTAAGATATCGATAGTCGCTTGCAACGTAAGTTTCTAGTATACTAGTAATCTTCTGCGCACTTCCTCCCTGTACACACCAACTACGATCTCTCTGAAGAGATCATCGGTTTGAGGACCAAAATCACACTTCATTGTATGTTTCCTCAAAATCCTTAAGAACTCATCAGCTGTTTGATATTCAGATTGCCACAACATATGGAACATACTATATCGTTCTACAACCACATTACGTTTGTACCCCAAGTGCCGTTGCAATAAAGATTGGATATCGTCGAATGATTGTTCTTGTAATCTTTCGGGAGCGATCAAATCTCTCAAGGTAGATACGTGTGTCACAATAGCTAAAAATAAGGAGACCTGCTTATCCACTTTCACATTATAAACATCATAATACATTTAGAATTGCTCCAAACACACATTAAAGTTCATTAGACTGGAATCAATTTTTTCAACTGATACTGTAGTAACAATCTTAACTTAAATTATAATTATATATTTCACAAAACACAAGATCACTAAACACACTTTTCACAGTAACTAAGTTTAGGCACATAGATTCAAACAAAATCACTGCCGACTTGCGCCAACGAACTGCTATGTTTATTTATTAAATGTTCTGATTGATGGTATAAGCAGAGTTTTCAAAAGATGATGAAACATATTTATTGTACGTTAGATGTCCTATTATCAAGAGACGTAATCCTGAACATGTAGTTTGATTATTCTTGTACTCTGTACTCATCTTCTTAATCTATTGAGCAGAAGATCAGGCTTATGAGTAGAAAACTTATCCATGAAGAATAACCATCGACGATCATTGGAACTTGCTTACAGAGTAGATACTCTGGAACATACGTATGTGTATTACGACATAACAACCGGTTTGTTTATACCGACAAATACAAAGGCAAACGTGCATCTCATAAAAACAATTCTCATGCGAATATAACAGACAATAATTGCGACAAAGATCTGAATACGCGCTATAACAAAGGAGAGATGAAAAAGAAAGCAATGTTACAAATAAATACGAATAAAGGATATTGAATAAAGAACCCTTTTCTGCCTTACGGCATTGGTGCCTATGGATAACGTGACTGTTTAACTCATTGTGCCATATGACAGAAAAAATTCATATCCTACACCCAAAATTTTTGTATTAAATATCTTTATCGTTGATAACTTTCAAGTAAAGTCTATGAGATGAAAATGACTTCTGACACCATGTCATCCTTGGGAAACACCTGCAGTTCAAGATAGCACCAGGCACAAATCACTGCTCAACGTACTATCATATGAATGAATAATATAGAATATCAGTTATTTTCTCAACTGTGGGTTGATAGGCTCATAATGTCAGTTTTCTGATGATGAAGTAGGTAAGGGCGAAGAAAGAAGGTGACTGGCATGTACAGAAGCTTACGATTCTTGATTTGATTCTATAGTTCTTTGCTGCAAGGCGCACTAACTATCCTCGCTAGGTCCTAGTGCACCTCAAGTCCATGAAAAGATATCCTTATCTCATTGAGGGTCATTTTCTTAAAGAGAAGTGCCATGCTGCATAATTCTGGATTCTGGAATGCTTTGTGGATAT
>JAGDQP010007874.1:0-21984 GCA_022664845.1 Lepisma saccharinum | reverse complement strand
CTGTATATATCATGAGATAGGAACACACACAATGTTGAATCATCGTTATTATCCTCACTTGTCAGTCCCGAAACCCTGAGAAAATAATACGGTTGTATACTTGCTCCAAACTCGAAAATAACTTGCAACTGTTGTGTAAAGACAGTAAAGATACAATACGAGACAAGCACAAAGAGGAAATGAAGGTTAAAGCTTTATCAGGTGCTGTGGACGGCAGTGGCGAATGCAGGATTTTTTTTTCGGGGTGGGTGAGTGGCAGGTGGATCGTACATGGCTGCATTCTAGAGGTAGCAGGAGATACACAGTAACATATTTCGCATATTTCAAACTTTTCACTATGTTAAAATTGTATCTAAGCTCTATAGTACATGTATGGATAAAATGTAATATCTGCCCTGAAATAACATAGTTTTTAAGCAAACACAATGTTGCTTATAAAAATACTATATTTGAATTCTGTTTTTAGTTAACCTCTTTTTCAACGTGCTTATGAGGGCTCCTCGCTCAAACACCCCATTTTAAACATTTTTCAAAATATTTTAAAAACAAAGAGTACTACTATCAAAAATGTAAGTTCATAGCGCACTAGAAAGTACAAAGTACTATGAAATACAATGGACAGCGATCTTGAAATTTTGTCGATTGATGAGTGCTGGGACTTCAATGAAATAATGACGTCATAATCTTTGAAAACGTATCACTCGTTAATAGACCTGATTTCGAGATCGCATTTCATAGTAATTTGTAAGTTCTATTGCGCTATGAACTTACATTTTTGATAGTACTCTCTTTTCTTTTAAATATTTTGAAAAAGGTCGAAACTGAAAGTGGCATAATTTCTGAATAGTGTGTTGGTGGCATTAAATATTAACAATATTTCAATACATTGATTTTGTTTTGAACTCAGCTTGTGGTTAAGCTGTGTTGTTTTTATATTAGCGTTGCGAATCATTGGAATGGACTAGTAGAAAAATAGTAATTATCAACAACATATTTTATTTTTTAACTATATTTTACACATCAAATCGCAAACTTGGTTCATTCCCATATCTATCGGGTTATCCCATGAGTAATATCTTATGTGCGATGACCGTTGCAAGTACGCAATCTGACGAACGAGTAGTGAAGTAGATGGCCCATGCCATAGCTGAGTCATAGAGCTGATTGTACAGCAGAGTGTAGAAGGTGAACGGTCTAGTCCACTTTTGGAAGTGTGGCTTGTGTTTGATCATGAGAGTGTCGGAGGATCGCATACGGCATGCCATTCTGTATGAATTTCACCAGGGACATCCAGCCAGCGTAGCGGTATGAAACATCATTGCCGAATCGTGGTCAGAGTGCTGTGGATATGCGAAAGTGCCAGAGGTGGTTCAAAAGGTTTCGGTCTGGGGACACCAGCCTCACTGATAAACCACGAGAAGGGATACCTGAGCAGCTGAACACCGATGCCCTGCGAGCAGCGGTGGACGCAAATCCAATGCAAACTGTTGAAGAATTTACCATCGAAATCTATGTCACCCATTCGACCCTGGGTACGTGTCGAAACTCGAAAAATGGGTTCCATGCTTTAACACCTCGACAAAAACAGTAGCGAGTAGGCATCTGCAGTTCCCTGATCACCCGTCACAGATATAAGACATTTCTGGACAGAATGGTGACGGGACGAAAAGTGAATTTTCTACCATATCATTACATGCAAACAGCTGTGGGTACCTAAAGTGGAGGACGCAGGAACTGTGCCGAAACAGGATCTCCACCCCTGCAAAGTGATGTTGAGTGTTTGGTAGGATATCAGTATAATCCATTTTGAGCATTTGCTACGTAACTAACCATCAATGTAGATGTCTACTATCAGCAGCTTGAACGCCTACGGACTACATTGTTGGAGAAACGTCCTGCTCTGGTTTATCGTAAGTATATTCTCATCCACGGTGGTAACGCGAGCCCACACGCGGGAAGAACCTGTGCTAAGATCGAGGAATGTGGCTGGTAGAAACTCTTCAACCCAAAGTTTTCACTAGATCTTGCTCCAACAGACTACTGTCTTTTTCATAGCTTGCAAAATCACCTTTCCAGGAAAACACTGCAAAATGAGGAAGACGTGCGACGAACAGTGACCTAGTTCTTTGCCTCCAAAACCGTTGACTTCTTTCAGCGGGGGATTCAACAACTGGTTTACAGGGGGTAGAGGGTTATGGAGTCCGATCGTGGCTACTGTCCTGACTAACGGTAGTGTTTCAGGTAAGTTATCGTTCTTTTCCTCAAGGTGAAAAAATGGGACATTACTTATGGGATAAGCTGATAGAAAAACGGTCTATAGTTTGATCGTTGGTGATTTTTATAGATAAGTCTCTATGAATAAATAGTAAAGCAAGTCAATTCAGTTTATTTTCACTTATTGTGTTCCTTAAATACGTTTTAAGTAGTTTGTTTTGAAAAGCTTCCAGTTTTGTGTCCATAACTCTAATTCTCCTACGAAGACTTCATCGTAAAAACCAGTCAAGTCGTCTGTGTAGCACTGGAATTCTGGTCGAACTCTGTCAAATGAAACGTCACAGTTAGCTGGAATCAGGTACTCTGTAGACCAACTGTTATTGGTACTGATATTTCGACATTTATATAAGCCGCAAATTCCAGGGAAGCTTCGAACAATTCGCGAAACTCAGAATCACCATATTCCCTTAATTGTTGTACAACTTTTCTAGTCTTACTTGTTCTACTTTATAAATAAACTACCTCGAACGGTCGAGTAGTTCCTGACTAATCGTTAGCCCAGTTAGTGCTTTTTACCTATCGGTCCTGGTCGTACCTGGTCTCAATAAAATGATCCTCATTTACTTACTTCGTCCGGAAGAGAGTAATTCGTTCTGCGAATTAGAACTAGTAAATCATATTTAATTTCATTTATATGAAATTGAAGACTGGACTTGAACACTACATTAAAACCTCTTAATTCCTTGTGTTTCCTTCCTTTCTTCTCTGTTTTACAAAGTTGCCTTCCCACCTTAAAAATTAAATTTCCTAGGGGCCTGTTGCCTTTGAGCAGCACCTCTCTTCGCGCACTTTTCAAGACATGCCGGAAGCTAACTTTTTCAAACTCCAATATCGGTTTTAAGCTGTCTGTTTCAATTTACCTTACTTTATTTACTGTATATACTGTGACACGAGCTTTACATTCTTTCTCTTCAATGGTGGCTGCATTTTCCTGACCACCTATTTATTCTTCCTTTTTTTTTTTTTTTTTTGCCATTTGCTCCTTCTGACTAGCTTCCATTTGAAAATTCAGTTTTCTCAAAATTTCGGGGAGGGTGCTGTAGCCCCATCAGCCCCCTTATGCGTACGCCACTGGTCGACAAAGATGGGAAAAAGCAGAGACTAAACTGTATAATCGACACTCTGGATCCTAGGACTGAACCAGAAAACGTTGTAAACATAGCGATTCGGGTGATGATGCTATTAACGATTAATTGTCATTATGCCTATTGGAATTAAGCAAAGGCAAACTTTTGAGCAAGGCTTGCATCAAGCTTGATCTTGTCAATATCAAAAAGCACGTTGTACTTGGATACAAAACAAGGAAACTCACTTCAGTTGGTTCAGAAGGATATTAATTGATAGTGGCCTAATTTATTCCCGAATATTTGGACTGCAGGCTAGCTCTCGAGCATTAATTATGAAGCATGTTTTCTCTCATGAGTTAGACCAACGTAAATGTTTACAGTCAATGCCGTATTTATTAATGTTAAATACATAATGATGTATTGGGATATTTAGGAATTTGATGCTGCTGATGTAATAAACTTTTCAGGCTTGTGACTTTCACTTTTCAATACTTTAAACATAAACTATGAGACAGAAGAGCTGAGAGAGACTACAAAAATGCAACAGATATTTTAATCTTAACCACATTATTTTATGTGTGAAAGCACGCTTGGAAGAAACTGAGTTCAAAAATATATCTTCGTTAATACACTGTTGAAGCAGTCGCTTCAACCTGCTTAAAGGTGACTGTTTCAATATGGTCCTTCAAGATGACAGTAACAATTGCCATCTTGAAAATCTCGAACTGATATAGGTGACTAATAGAGTAGTATTTTCTGTCTTCTTAATAGTTTCCGAGATATTGCACGTTATTCAGTCATATTGCAAGGTGTGTTGAACATTGATGTTATCAGCGGATGTCATTTTGAATAGCGGGAGCTCCTAAATGTGACAAGATGTCACAGGAGTTTTACTCTTAAATAGACCATTCCTCAAAGATGAACATTAAAAGAAACTTAAAACAAATGAAATAGATAAAAGATGAGTTATTGAGTTTGTAACAACTAATAATCACTTTGACATGATGACTATGGCTAAATATGTATTGAATTGCAATAAGAGCTACAAAGAAGGCTTACTTCGTTCTTTATGGAAAAAGATAGTGGTTTCTCCAGGGATAGTGGTTTCGGTCACACCACGCAATTTTGATATCTCCCAAAATGAATTTCGTTGCTTCCCAAGATGAAACTCGTAACCTAACCTACCTGCATCTAACCAGAAATATACACGTGTCTTACGTGTATCAAGAGAAAAAAGAATTAATCTAATTATTATTAATCTAACAGGCACAACATTTGCATTTAAATATGATCAGTATTCAGGGCCGCAGAACACATGGGTCACAAAATGCACGGCAGCAAGACACACAGCACCGTGAAAACCAAATAGTTAATTTGAATTTGCCTAACCTAACCAAATCATTATCTGCGTTATTGCAACATTATTTCAATGGACCGGTCGTTAAACTCGAAAAGATCGCATCGCGAATTCTACCAGAATTTTCAGTTTAGGGGTATATAGGTGATGTAAGTAGAGTTTTGCAGGTTTTATATCGATTTCTAAACGTAAAAATCTTTAAGTTAGTGTGTGTCTTCTACGACTTATAGGAGGACACCACCATTAACGAATGTCTGGAGAAATCCATGGATCTCATACAGAAACAGAACGCCTGACTCAATGTATATCTAATCAGTATAAAAAAAACCTTCGGGGTAATGACAAGAGTGACGCAAGAATTCTACTCACAAAAGAAGCGATATCCATTTTGCCAGTTACCGTACTTTCTTTGTGTCAATATGACGGTAACTCGCAAAATGGATATCATTTCTTTTGTGAGTAGAATTCTTGCGTCACTCTTGTCTTTACCCCGAAGGGTTTTTTATACTAATATCACTTATTTTGTAAGGCTGTCTATTAAAAAAAGCTTTCATACAAAAGGCCAATTTTGGGAAGTATCTCGAAAACGATAACTTCTATCAACAAAATAAGCTTCGTAATTGACCCCCAAAACTCCCGGTACCAACAGCTTTGCGCTAAACCAAAAAGACAAACAGAATGACGGAGGCCCTTTTGCATCATTTGTGAAAATTCTGTGATTGGGCTAAAAAGGCTATAAACTTTTGAAACCTTTCATCGATTTTGACGTGTTGTACATCGTTTGAAAGGTATTGAAGCGTAGATTACGATTCCGCAAGTCTTGGCCGCCTATATGGTCTGTGGTAAGTGCTATCACCAGAAATGTGAAATTCTGATATATTTTTTTTCAAACCGCCCTAGGAGGTCCCAGGGAGGTCCTACCGATCCATTTTTTTCTTTGTATTAGTATGGCAAAGGGCTTTCAAATGCAACTTTAAGCATCAGAATTGGGCTTAGAGTTTGCTAGATCCGAAATTAGCTGTATATATGTGAGTGCCGCTAATAGACTCGTTGCTTAGCGTCACTCGAAGAACACCGTTCTTCGAGATGCAAAGAAGTAGTTTTATTACCGTGATGTCGAATCTGTCTTTCTGTTTATACTCTTGTCCATTCAGTTGAACATTACTTAGAATCAAGGCGTGGAAAGTCTTTGTTTTGATGATTGGATTAATCGTTGGCATAAGTGTATTATTTCGGAAGGGGCCTACTTTGAAGGCGATACAATAAATTTAGATGAATAATTTTGTTTTATTGACCAATTCCCGGTACTTTCTTGACATAATGTATATATAAATTACATTTACTATAACTTAGCAAGCAACATATTTTTTGTATTTTGCTACTAAAATCTTCTTTGTAACGTAAATAACAACATATCAGAACTTATAAAGCATAAATATCGTGCATTGTACCCCATTTTTAAGAACTTTTAGAAACAGACCTTTTCTCTTGTCTTTCATGCATAACGTTAGTGTTCTATGGAATTCTTTAAGAAAGAAATAACTACCTAGCAACCATAGGTTTCAAAGTTCATTTTTGTTTCTCCATATTCGGTAAATAGCTTTCTATTGGACAATTTGAATTACACTTTTCAGTATACTTCAACTAGTGGCCCACCTAAAATAAAAATAGTGTTAGGTTTTCTGTTTTGGTGTTTGAAATGCGACTTCCTTAAGCTTTCTTATTATTTGCTACATACTACAATAAATCATGAATATTTTCCCAAAACCCAGGACATGTGATAATGTTTTCTGTTAAAGAAAAGAAAATTCCAACCCTTGCTCGCTCACTCACCCACTCTCAGAATCACACACCGCCCACTCTACGTCAGTTGGGTGGCCTATCTTGTAGGCTTAGAGAAAAATTGTGAATGACAAAGTCATGTAAACATTATATTGGCCACGATAGTATATTTTTGCCATGCGAAACAAAGAACCTTTTGATTAGAGATAATTTATATATTAATATTTTAGATGGAGCCCTAGATAATACTTTGAACTCAAATAGTATTGGGATCTATCTCGAAAATACGATTTTCAGTATCTTTTTTCTACAATATTTTTCAATTTCTTCATTTTAATATTTCAATAGTAACTGCTCACATAGTTGTTTTTAGTTCATTAATCAATATTAAAGTGCATACATAGAGTGTAACACTCATATTCCTATTTTACGTATGAAAAAAAAACAAAAAAAAAAACAACAGACTGGCAAAACTGAGTGCGTGATGTTTGCAATTTTGTCTTTTGCAAGGCTCGCATAACATCAACGTACCATATTACATCAAGTTCACCTTCTTGTAGTCTGTTCTTTCGACTCTGAATTCGCTCGCCCGAACGCTTCCACTACATCTTCTTTAAATTTGAATTTATTTAATGGCCTTTAGGCATTTCAGGTGGGATAGAGAGGGGGGGGGGGAGAATATTGGAAGGTAGTCCGCCAGGGCCTATTTTGTGGGTACCATCCCGGAATTTGATTGGTGCGAGTGCGACTGAGGGAAACGATGGTAAAACTCAATCGGGATGACTTTATCTCCTTCGTACCTTGAATTATAATCTGAAGTAGCATCTATTGTGCCCTTATTTTCATTCTCCTCGTCTCCAATCAGCTCAATGCATGATATCTTGCTTTTATCCGCAATCTAGAATGCCACCCTTCTGCATGCGTTAATGGGTAATATAATTTCGTGTTGAGCAGAGATTGCGCATCCAATGACAATATTCGCTCCAAAACAAGGTTATGTGCAATTACTGCACTGGAATATCACTGCACATATTATGTATCACATTTTTTTAGAAAGAGAAAGAGGGTAATACTATAACGAAAAAGTAATACTTGGCAATATGAAACATGATAGTCCCCAAATTTGGTGCAAGTTTGTATGAGGTTTGGCATTGCAAGCTTGCACGAAGTTTGGCTTTGCAAGTCTTTAAACTTGCTATAATCTTGCAGCAAACTTGCTAATTAATAAGAGGTCAAAGTTGCTACAAAACTTTCACGCCAAATTTCGTTTTAACTATGTCTTGTTAAACATCAAGCTTGTGGCGAAAAAAAATCATCTGTCTTAGATGGGGATCGAATCTAGACCCTAAAGTTTTGTTTGTTGTCCATCACTCTAACCATTGTTCTACTTTACCTGTCTTCTACTTTACTAGTTCTTTTATATTACGAAGACAATTTTTGAAGCAAATGCATGCATTTCGCTGAAATTCGAAACTAGGAAAGCTTATTGATGCTGTTTTAGAGCTATAAATACTGCTTCATTGATTTTTCACAATCGAGCCTTCTCAGGAAAACCATAATGATGTGTATAGCTTACTGCTCGTGTCGATGCCGATGCCACATTGCGTTTTTGTTTTTTGCATTGCATATAATGAAAGAAAAGAATCTAGCCTGAATTGTTTAGCTTATTTTCGGGAAATGCGTACAATTTGAAAATGCGTACAATATGTTGAAAAATACAAAAAGGAGGAAAGGAGAGAAAATATTTATAAGTACGAACAAAAAGAAGTTGTTGAAAAGGTTTTTTTTACGAAACTCCGTCGTTCCAGTGAGTAATTCAATAGGAAAACTCACTGTTAGTTCATCACTGTAAGGAAAATTCAAGATTAGTCCAAGCTTGGTATAAACTAGTATGATATCTGGAAAATAAGAAGCCAGTTTGTTTGAGAAATGGAATTGACCCAAATAGTAAAGTACGCATAATTATGATTCTCCTGGGGTGACTCGCTTGTGAAAAATCAACGACTCAGCCTTCTTCATAGCTCTAACACAGGATCATAAGCTTTCCCAGCTTTGAATTTAAACCTATATGCATGCCAGTACTTCAGAAACACAAAAGGACTAGTAAAATGTGCTTCATTCAGGAGAAGAACCGGAATAAGTTATTTAATAGTAAAAAATAAGAATTAAGAAAGTAAGCTCGCTTAGGGCAAGAAATATTAAAACAGTGTAGTAGTGGTTAGAGTGAAAGGCAACAAACAAATCTGAAGATTCTGACTTCGAACTCCACTGGAGACAATAGAAACCTTTTTCAGCTACAGGCCCGCTGTAGAACCACCAACGTGAACTGGAAGGTTTGTATCAAGCTTGGGGTGCAAGGTTTGTAGCAAATTCGTCACTTGTCAACTAACAACTTCCTGCAAGATTGTAGCATGTTTGTAGCTTTGCAATGCCGAACTTGCTGCAAATTTGAAGTTTAGCTAAACTTGGTGCAAACTTGGAGTTGTGAAAATAATAGATATTAAACCTACGAATATTAAAATTTACAGTTTGACCACATTTATATATTGGACAGCTGTCGTCTGTTCTTGCGCTGCTCTTTTCTTTATTTTGTCAACTATTGTTCTTGCCTCAGTTGATGCATTCTGAGGTTAGCGATTATATCAGAATAACGCAGCTTGATGAGATTACCAGAAAGACTCAAAACAGGCATAAATCGAAACGGAAAGACACCAAAATTCTGGTGATAGCCTAGCGAGACCCAGGCTGGGTAGTGCCCTGGTTCTCGATTCTCGAGTTAGCGAGAGATGCTGGGACACTACAAAATGTAGACTACTGTAGGGTAGATCGGTGATATTTGAGTCAAGGGGATATTTGGGTCAAACTTAAGAAAACATGTCACTGCGCATTTAATATGCACACCAGTACGCTGAACTGCCTTCAGTTGTGACTTCGTTGGCAAAGGGAAGGGTGTGTGTGTGTGTGGTTGATCTGCTGCTTTCTTATTAGTTGCTGTGAATTTGCGACTGTTCTGATCAAGGTGAGTTGCAATACTTCATATTTTGCTCTGATATAAAATAGTGACTGTATGATATAAGGTGCTGAACCTGTGTAAATGCATATATTTGTAAAATTATTATCATACGCGTAAAACAAAACGTCCGCATTTTATAAACGCCATTTTTGGTGCTCTCCTCTGTCTCGTGTGAAAGTAGTACGTTCCTACGTAAGCATGTTATTTGAGTCGAAAAAATGGGGCTATTTGAGTCAATTGGGGCTATTAGAGTCGGGTGTAAACTTATGTTAATTTATTTAATTTATGAATTTTAATTTTGTATTTATGGTTTAGTCTATATGATGCATGTATGTAAAACAAAACATTTCATTTTCTTTTTGGGTGGTACGGACATACAAATCAAAACATAAATACAACAAGTGAAATAATGAAGATATGGAGAAGGCCATCCAAAGTGTAACAAAGGTGATTTGATTTTACGTGGAGCTTCGCAGCTCTACAACGTAACTTTTGAAACTTCGCGAAGGAAAGTGCAGGTCGAAAGGTTGAGACTAACCTTGGGTGATAATGATGGAATAGTTCAAAGTGCAAAACCGAAAGCCATAGGACAAGATTAGACTGCACCCCTGAAACCATTCGTAAAGCTATGCATCGATATGTAATAATAAATCCAATTCCGCATCCTTGAAACACATAGGATTAGATGATGAAGATTGGTTTTCAAGTTTCATGAAAAGACATCCGAACTTATCATTACGAAAGACTGAGATACGTGAGGGACTTTCAAGAGCTCGTGCTGAGGAAATTAATAAGGAAGCTGTGAGTGATTTTTTAACTTGAAATCTGTTACTTCGACGATTAGTGTCAACATAAAACCACAGCATATATACAATGTGGATGAGACAGGGATTCCTCTTAACAACAACCCAACAAGGTCATTGCCAAGAAGGGGAAAAAAGAGGTGGTTGCTCTCACTAGCGTCGAAAGAGCCGATAGTAATAGTATCTTGCGACGCAACTGGCCAATACATCACACCATTTGTAATTTTTAAAGATCAGGGTATGAGAAAAGAATTCGTAAACAATCTACCACCGGCTTGTCATGTTTCCTTACCAGATAGTGGTTACGTTAATGAAGAGCTGTTTGTTCGCTGGCTCCAGTTTTTTCAAACAAACAGGATTGAGGGGAAATGTTTATTAATGTTGTATTTTCCACAAATTATATAAAAAAGGGTATAATTTAAGAATATACATGAGCGCTATCGGGATTAATGTAAACAATGTTGATAGAGCGAAAGACCCAAATAGCCTCATGAACAACCCAAATAGCCCCGTGATTATTACCAGTATCGAATTATGCCATTTTTATTTTAAATTCGCTTTCAGAATTTCCATGATTTAACAGGTTCTTTATTCTTTAATATGTTGTACTATAATAATGTACGTAGATTATAGCATAATTATTTCAACTCTAAAGTACGTAGGTTTTTTGAAATTTTGATTTTTCTCTTACTATACTCAAATACCCCCGGTCTACCCTATATCAAATAATGATGCCAAAACAAAATATTTCTAATTATTTAATTATGTATATCAATTAGTCCTCCAATTCAGCCTTTGCAGTTACGGTCTCCCACCTGGCGCCTCCCCAGGTGGCGGATAAGGGAATGCCGACCAGATATGCTGGGTACAGGAAATATTCCGAGGCGTACCAAAAACAGTACTGCTGCCTTGCAGTTAGTAGAGGGATCTACAAAGTCTAGGGGAAGATAACCCCCAACAAAAAATATCATGGTGAAGGGAAGCAGCTTCACATTTACCACCCTGGGGCTGAAGATGAAGGATATCCGCAATGCTCAAAGAATAACAGGAACCTGCCTTTACTGCGAGGTCGTAGAGTTGACAACTCTACACACTAAAACATGTCAAGAGATAGTAACAGATGGTTCATGGATTCTCCTGGGGTAAAATATTCCGTAGGTAAACTAGTCCCTCATTCGGATCTCCGGGCTGGGACTTCTTCAGGGGGATCCAAGAACAGGTTAAGAAAGACCTTAGAATAGGAACGTGGAACGTACGAACGTTATTCAAACGGAAGTTCTTCAGTTGGCGGTACGCAAGACCGAGAAGTACGAGCTAAACATTATTAGCGATACCAGAAATTCGGTGGGAGGGTCAAGATAGCATCCGGCAGGGCAAGTATACTTTCTAGTACGGGGGAACACAGTCTCACGATTTCGGAACAGGATTCCTAATTAAAAACGGTATCCCTCGGGGGTTCAGAATATAGAGTTCGTAAACGAAAGATTATCATGCGTTATGATACTTACTCGATCGGGCAACACGGTTTTAATAAATGTCTATGTTCCGACCGAGGTGGCTAATGATAACGACAAAGATATATTCTACGATGGGCTAGAAAGGCTGTTTCATCGATTACTGAAGTATAATTCGAAAATTGTGTAGGGTGATTTCAACGCAAAGGTAGGTAGGGAAGAAATATATATACCTATTATAGGCAAATACAGACTTCACGAAATCACCAACAACAATGGAGAAAGACTGATAACTTTAGCCATTTCGAGAAACATGCTAGTAAAGAATACGCACTTTGACTACAAAGACATACACAAATACACATGGGTATCTCCGGACGACAAAACTCTCAACCAGATCGATCACGTATTAGTAGATAGACGAAGACACACCAACATAATGGACGTTAGGTCGTACAAAGGAGCGCAAAGTGACACCGACCATCAATTAGTGATCACAAAAAAGTTAGGGAAAGTTATGCATCGCGAATAGAGAAAGTAAGGAATCAAAACAACTAAAATTCGAATTTAAACGATTAAATAATCCGAGCATAAAAACAGATTACCAACTCGAACTTTCAAATAGGTTCGAAATCTTAGCCGACTCGAGTAAGAATAATGCTGATGACAATAATGAAATTGATGTAAGAAAGGTGCGGGAGGCTATTCGTTAAACAGTTAAGAGCGCAGCGAAGGATCATAAAGGTGAAAAGAAACAACAGAAAAACAAACCTTGGTTTGATGAAGAATGCCTTAAACTTCATGAGGAATGAAAACAAGCAATGCAACGATGGCTAAGTAATAAAAGCGAAACAAATACCAACCACTACAGTAATGCGAAACGAAACGCCACACGCGGGTTCAGAAACAAAAAGCTAGAATATCTGACGCAGAAGATTCAGGAGATAGAGGAAAACGGGAAGACAAATAACATGCGAGATCTATACAAAGAGGTAAACTCATTACGAAAAGGTTCCGAGATTAGGAATGATAAGAAATGAACGTGGAGATCCTCAGGCGGATCCGACTGAAATTGTCGATGTGTGGAAAAGTTATTTTGACAAACTCCTTAATGTACACAACGGGGAACAAACAGAAATTTTAAATCCATACCGCAGAACCGAATATTCCCGAACCTGGCGAGATCGAGATCGAAATGTCAGTAAAGAAATTGAAAAAATTTAAATCACCAGGAATTGACAATATTCCAGCGGAATTAATTAAAGCGAGAGGAACGGCACTAATCAAGGAACTACATTAAATTATAAGTGCTATACGGAGAAATGAGGAGCTTCCAAATGAATGGAAAACCTCAATAATAGTTCCGATTTACAAATAAGGAGATAAATCAGATTGTAATAATTACCACGGAATCTTGTTACTTTCAACTGTTACAAAGTATTAAGTAATATTCCGTTAACACGCCTAAATGTATACGTAGATAAAATAATTGGAGATCACGAATGTGAATTTAGAAAAAATAGATAGATCCACGTTGGACCAGATTTTCGCCTTGAGACAAATTTTGGAGAAGAAATGGGAATACAATGTGACGGTCGGTTCACGAGGTATTCATTGTTTTTAAGACAGCATATTATTTTATCTAAAGGGAAAAGTTATAAAGTATCCTGATACGATTTGGAATTCCGAGAAAACTGGTTCAGCTAGTGAAGATGTGTCTCAGCGACCCCATAAGCAGAGTACGGATAGGTCAGATAGTTTCAAGATTCGTAATGGATTGAAACAAGGGGATGCCTTATCACCACTACTGTTTAACTTTGCGTTAGAATATACGATGTTAAAAATTGAAGGGGACTATCATTGAATGGTTTGAATAAACTTTTCGTGTACGCGTATGATGTAGATTTAATAAGGGACGATATAGATGCACTACAAAGCAACACCGATGTCTTAGTAGAAGTATGCGATGAGATAGGTCTACAGATAAACATAGAGAAAACAAAATACATGATAACAAGTCGAAACAGAGTGAATGAAGGAAATAAAAACATAAGAATTAGGGATGTGGTCATAGAGAAAGTAAACAAATTTAAATACTTCGGAGCATACGTAAAAATAAAAAAATGATGTCACGGAAGAAATAAAAAATCGTTTAGTATCGGGCAATACATGTTTCTATTGTCCAACAACTTCTAACATCGCGATTAATATAAAGAAAATTGAAATTTAAAATATACAGAACGGTTATTTTGCCGGCAATACTTTACGGTTGCGAAAGTTGAAGTACGACCCTAGCAGATGAGCATGAATTACGTGTCTTTGAAAATAAGGTTCTGAGAAAGATAAACGGGACGAGATGACTGGTGAATGGAGGAGACTGCATAATGAAGAACTCCACGGACTGTACGATTCACCAGATGTTGTAAAAAATAATGAAATCGTGACGACTAAGATGGGCAGGCCATGCAGCTCGGATGGGGGAAAACGATTATATTCTATCCTGGTGGGAAGCCAGGATGGAAGGAAACCATTGGGAAGACTTAGACGGCGTTGGGAAGACAATATTAGAAGAGATCTTCGAGAAGTAGGTGTTCGTGATGAAAACTCGCTTGATGTTGCCCAGGATAGAATCCAGTGGTGAACATTTGTTACTGCGGCGATGAACTTGCGAGTTCCATAAGCCATAGAGTGAGTGAGTGTTTGTGTCCTTGTACGCCAATTCACAACTAAAATATCACGGCATTTTCTTTTGAGTTTTAGTAGTTTCTATTGTTCTTTAAAGGAAACTTAGATTCTGCATCCTTGAATTTGCTGCACCATCTAGTGATATTGTATTTAAGTGAAGAAATGCAGGTAAAATGGTTAAATTCTGGCTTCGAATTTGAATTTTGTTTAAGGCCTTTTCGCATCTTTGGCTCAGGTCGGGGTGGGTTAGGCATATGATCGGGAAAGTATCGGTCAGGGCCTTTCTTAACGTACTATCCCGTCATTCACCTGGTGAAACAGAGAAAACCTAGAAAACTTCTGTCAAAATAGTCGGCCGTGGACCGTGAACATTGCCGATCAGAAGTTCGCGACGTTACCTTCTAGAGGACGAGGGCTAGGTTTCTGGCTTCGCGTGTTAACGGGGAAAAAGTTTATAGGCCTATCTAATTTTTGATTCGTGGTTGAATAATCCAGTTTGAGGGTGAAGGAAAATTAAAAAGAAAAAAAAAGTATTTACAAACCTGCGACACAATTTTAAATCTTTAGTTTAAAACACACTTCGTTTTAAAACCTTGATATTTAATCTTCATCTTTAAACTTTTGCTCTTCTTATTCACTGGAAGTCTGCAAACAATGTCTAAGTTATGTGTATATTGTTGCACATTGGAAACACTTTTCAAGGCTGTACTAACCGGTAGTCAGTGTTGCCAGCAAAGACATGACCGCAATTTAAAACGCTGGGCCAATAAAAGGTGAGCGAACCTGTTCTTCGTGATCATTTACCTCATCAGCTACGAAGAGTCAGCTGGTTAAAAAACATTTCCTGAAACCACTTGTTCGGAAGCCAGTCACATTACTAAACTCGAGAGCGCGTGTATGTAAAGTAATGTATGTGAGAGTGTTCGTCTCGTGGGTGTGTATGCATCAAAGGAAAAGTGTTCGTAGTGTTGGTGCAACTTAAAATGACCGGGCAAAATCGCTTTACTCGCTAGTGATTTCTATTTTGAAAGTGCTGACATTTTAAATTGATTGTAAGTTTTCTTATTCAAATATTAGTTTTCTTAAAATGTTGTGTAAAATGAAACTAGTGTGGTTTGTGTTAGGTATTAGTTGGACTATTTGGGTAGCAGCCGTGTGTCAAGAGACTGACAATCCAACAAGTACTATTACTTCAACGGAGAACTACTCAATGGAGACAACAACAGAACTGTCAACCATTATGGTAACAAATGACACCCTAAACACTCGAAATGAACTATATACTACAGAAGAAGCCACATATTCAACTCAATTAATAGACGATCAAACTGAAGAAAGCGTCAGTTATTTTGAATCAAATAAAACGGTAGAGGATAGGTTTTTCAATAACATTTATCGAGATTGTGCAAGAAAGCCAAGCTTATCTTGCGTTAGTAATAACGTGTATAATTATTTCGAAGATAGTCTGGGGTCAGATGAGTTCGAAGTGTCAGATGGAGTGACTTTTTTAAGAAATGCTAACAATTATAATATGAGCGTCACACCTTCTAAGCGATCAACGTCATCGATTTTTGGTAAAAGTGTTTCAGAGATTGGAGATGCTTTATATGATAGAGGAGTTAGGTTCTTAATGACACATGATCTTGATTTCCAATTACCTGAGACTTTCTTCGGGGGAGCTACAGTGAAAATTTCACCAAAAGCTATTGAAGATGATGGTGCATTAATTAAAGTGGAAGTACCCAAACCAACCGATGGGAGATATTTTCTCAAAAGAATTCAAGGTAAGGTTGAATCATGATTTTTCTTACAGTATATCAATAAACCCAAAATTATGTTCTTTTTCGCTTGCTGTTTTACATAAAACAAAACAATAATTCTCAGAAGTATGCAGAAAATATTTTAGCTTCACAACGGCCAGAAATGTCGAAATGAGATTTGTAACATTATGAATAAGAAAAACATTTGCTAGATTGTGCATAATTAGCTAAATCTTAACTCATTTTTAAAGATGCTTAAGTGTCGTGTGTATTGATTGTATCATTGCATTAGGCGTTTTTGAAACTTCTAAATCGCGTTTCCTCAAACCTGGTTGTTTGTGTGTTAGCAGATTCTGCGCACGAACCTGAAAATACTTTCTTTGGCACCTCGACGCTTTAATAATGCTTGCAAACCAGCATTTTGTTTAGTACTAAATCGAATTAGCATTGGGAGGAATTCTACATAGACCGACGCAAAGTAAGAAATTTATTTAGATATTGGGGTTTTATCATATTTATTTGGTTGTCTAGCTTCCCTTAATTCTAGTTTTGAATTTGAATGAAATTCTGGGCTTTAGGTAACTTTGGTTCTGGTCGGAATAATATAAGAGAAGGAGATGGGAAGAAAGTCGCCAATGGTTTAGGATGAAGGTACCATCCCGGTATTAGTCTGATGTGACTGAGGAAACACCCTGGAGAAACCTGAGTCAGAATAGGTGGCCACTGGGATCGTTCCGAATCCTAAGTTAACATGCAACTCAATATTGTACATTGGGCCGAGAAGTTAGCTTCTGTTGAACGGAGTGGTTCAAAGACAACTTTACAAAAATTGTAGTTCCCGTCCTTAGAAGCTATCAGCTCGTTTAGAACGTTAATTATAATGTAATCAATCACTTGAAACAAAGTTTCTCTACCACCGGACTTCAATACTTTTTCGCCGGACTTCGTCGAGTCTTGGCTAAAGCTGAGAAGTAGTGCCGAAAGTTAGAAGAAAAGAAAAATAAGTTTTACCTATAATCTTACTTACTTACTCTATGCCTTACGGAACTCGCAAGTTCATCGCCGCAGTAACAAACGTTCTGCATAGGATTCTATCCTGAGCAAGATCAAGCCAGTTTTCATCACAAACACCCACTTCACGATGATCCCTTCTAATATTATCCTCTCAAAGTCGTCTTGGTCTTCTCAACGGTCTCTTTCCATTCGACTTACCAACTACAATAGAATATAATCTTTGTTTCTCTCCCATCCGAGCTACATGGCCTGCCCACCTTAGTCCTCGCGATTTCATTATTCTTACAACATCGGGTGAGTCGTAAAGTCCGTGAAGTTCTTCATTATGCAGTCTCGTCCTTTCTCCAGTCATCTCGTCCTGTTCCGGCCTATATATCTTTCTCAATACCTTATTTTCAAACACTCGTAATTTATGTTCATATGCTACGGTCGTACGCCAACTTTCGCAACCGTAAACTAATCGCGAGGTTAGGAGTTTCTGCACTGAGTAGAAACATTCGTTGCCCGATGCTAGGGTTAGCATATCTCCGTATTTTGTAAGGATAGACGGGCGAGAAGATAGAAACGATTTTTCAGCAACGAATCCAAAATCAAAATTGAACCAACCAACCAACCAACCAAAGTTTTTGACGGCGTATTCGTATTTGGCTCGTCCTCAGTACCTTTTGAAGACTTCTGAACATCAGTCCTGCAAACTATCTTTCGTTAATAATGCTAATAAAAGTAATCATAGTAATAATACTAGTAATAATAACAGTAACATTATAAATAAAATAACATGGGCATTACTACAAACTACTACTACTACTACTACTACTACTACTACTACTACTACTACTACTAGTAGTATTGTTATTATTAGTAGTAGTAGTATTGCTGCAATAGTAATAGTTCGAACGTTAATAACCGTATTAGTAGTTACTACCACTACTAATACTACTACCACCACCATCACTAATAATGATAATAATAATAATGTCCATGTTACTTTTAATTATACTGTTACTGTTACTACTATTATTATCATTATTAACGAAAGATAGTTTGCAACACTGATGTTCAGAGGTCTTCAATAGGTACTGAGGACGAGCCAACTGTGATTTTGGATTCGTTGCTGAAAAACCGTTTTAACTTCTCGGCCGTCTGTCCGTACAAAATACGGACATTATGGTAACCATACCGATGCTAAGTGAATTTTTATTTCTTCCGTGACCACGTTTTTGCTTGTTACATATAATCAGTTACATTAAATAAGAATAATGACCTGATACTCACAATTGAACTACCGTCGAAAACTAAGATAAAACTGAAACCTCCACAGTGCATAGATGATTTGTTGAAGTGAACATCCGCAGTGCACGGTTCGGAACACGAGCCATAGGGCTTGATTTTTTACCGAAATTTTCTTTCGAACTCCTAGTGAATAGCAAACCTTCACCAATGTGTTGAAGTGTTGAGCTCTCGTTTAATTTTATATGCAAGGTTTCGCTGAATAGGATTATCTTAAATAATTAAGGAAGTTGATGTGTTAATTAATTTGAGGGTAGCCCAACAGAAACTTCCCATAGGGTGAATTTTAACTAATTGATTTGTAGAAAAAATCTCAAAGCACAGCAGTTTCGATTTCAAAGATGCAAGCCATTTTTGTATGCTGCCACATTCTCTTTGGTCCAGTGATAAAACGTTCATTTTTTCTTAAATGGCAGCACAGTTAAGATGACACATTATTTGAAAGGTGTTTTGGTTCTTTATACACTGTATTTTCTTTAATTTCGTTGAATACCTTGCAAGAAATCGCGTTTACCGTTACACATCATGTGCTGAAAATTCGCAAATAAAATATAAGTACGTTATCAAACGTTATGAATATCTTCTACCAGCCACCATACAATAGAAAAAAATCCCTGGAAACAAAACTGTGGTAAATTTAAGCGTTTTGTCTCATATTCTGTGGTCTAGTGCCAATAGTTTCAATTTTTAAAATCAAAACTTGTCGAAAGTGACATGCTATTTCAAAGGTCTTTCGAATCCGTTTACAAAAAAGTTATTTTTCGGAATTTTATATAATTCTTTGCGATAAATCGTGCCCGAAACTGCTAATTATTATGAACTGTTACATTAATTAATTTAAGCGCGTTGTTTCATCTAACTGACGTGTAATATAGCAAATTTATAAGTTACTTCTGATTTTTCACTTTAAAGTATAACAGCTCGTAACACGATTTCTTTCATAATAAAAATAAAAATTTCTAAGTAAAGAGAGTTAGAGTAAATCTTTCAAATGACAGTGTTGCGCTTTAAGAAAATTTGGTGTTTCATCCTATCATGAAAGTTTGTGACATTGATATGGTAAAGACTTATCGTCAGACATAATCGTTCCGTTTATCTTCAGTGAACCTAGTCTAATATAGAGTGACAGTCAAATGAGTTAAATCACCAGCATTAACATTTACTTTTTAATATTTAGAGGAGCAAGCTGTAAAAAAACACAGCACAAAAGGCAAATGAATATGAAAAAATATTATTAATTATTTTTGTTTAATAAGCATTTTGTTCAAATAACAGGGCTTTCTTAACCAATTGCTTTTTGGTCTTTAACCTCAATGCTATGTTAAGACATGTCTGTTTATGATATGAACTAAGAAGCATTTCAAACAAAGGTTCTGTATCCAGAGAAAATGTGGAAGTTGTTCATCTGATTTGACAGATAACATTATCCAAACAAGTTAGAGCTGCGATTCTATTAACATTCAACCAACCAAGATTCTTCCGGCGGCTTTGAGCTAGTCTAGCCAAGACCATTCCAACGACAATCCAGCAACGTCTCTACACTTTGTGGTTCATGAGATATATGGCATGTTGTTATTGTGTCAAATGGAACTTATGCTAAGTTTGGTGCTGCTATGTATAAAATTACTTAAATAATTTGAAAAAATAATATTATAGAAAATAGGTTGACATCACTGGCAGGTTAGGTGCTTGGGAACGCGGACAACCTCAATGATTCTGTATTGTGTCGAATAATGTTTATGTCAAGTTTGGCGCAGCTAGGTCTCATTAAATAGAAGCATTTTGAACTATTTTTCTTCTAATGGGTTGGTATCACTGAACTACTGGACGAATCAAGACGGTTCCGGTGGCTGAGCTAGTCTAGCCAAGACTTTTCCAACGAGACCTCAATCATCTTTCTACAGTTCGTAGAACCTGAGATTTAATTTCTGGACTCGAACGGGCAGGCACCACGAAAAATTATAAGGTCCCTTTTGCTCTAGCTTCGCTACCAAGGGACCTAAAAGTAGGGTGAATGGAAAGAAGCATGCCAAAAAAAAAAGGGGGGGGACTTGATGAGAGCTATCGGAGCAGGACAAATTCAAGTTAATCTATTGTAGTTAGATGACAATAGTTTCATACCTCCCTCAGTTCTGTCTCTCAGTGTCAGTTGAATTGTAAGTGTTAGCAGTATCATTTGGTATAAATAGAGTTTTGAAAGAAAATGGGAATAGAATGTGTCCGTCTATATATAAACTGCATAAGCGTGCAAAATACCACAGCCAAATTGCAAAAGGATCAAAAGTGAGTCAGCCTGAGCCAAAGTTGCTTAAACTAAAAGTGAGTAAAGCATGTGTGACGAAAAAATACAGAAATATTAAGATTCACACACTATGTTACAATTTGGTTCACATTGCGCCTAAGCATGTTTCACGTAGAACATAAAAGTAAAGAGAGAATTCATAAAGTACTTACCCCAATGCTTTCAACTTACGGCAACTATGATTTATTACAATCACAATGGTTCATGGTGTCCTCAAATCATGCAACGTTAATTTAACTCATTTCCAGACGTCATAAAATGATGAAATTTTGAACAGCAACGTAAGTCGGGTGATATTTCATATATTTCTATATATTCATATATTTTAAAAGCATATATATTTTTTTAAATATGCACTTCTTTATCCTAAAATAAATACTAGTCAGCAACGATATTGGGTTGCAGAACACTTTAGGATTGGGATAACAAAATATTAGGTTGAGAAAAAATATCCGAATACTGAAATAACTCGAAAAAAAATAAAAAATATTAAAGACATACTTTTTTAAACAATTTGTACTAAAAAGTAAAAAATAATTTTGTTTATGTATGATTAAAAAAGAGCATGAGGCGCGCCAATTCAAGAATTTATAAAGTAACTGTATATGAGAGCGTGCCCATGCTTTTCTTTTTAGTCATGCATAAACAAAATTATTTTTTTAGTTTTTAGTACGGATTATTTAAGAAAAGTATGCCTTTAAAAAGTTTTTATTATCATTATTATTTATTATAACGTTAAATGATTAAATCTTGTTGTATGATGGGCCCTAACTCTTGACTGACGCTTTAGGTACACTTATTTTCATTTCTTTTCTTTTCTTTTCTTTCCTTTTTTTCTTTCCTTTCCTTACCTTTTCCTATTTTCTTCTCTTATACGTTTTAAAAGCATTCGTTGCACACAAGTGAGTCAACTTTTTAATATTTCTTGTACACTTCCGTAGCTTCTGAATGATATAATGAAAAATATTTCCGATTCCTAACGTAACGTTAAGTCTGAAATATTACAGAAATACCTATACATACTTAGGCTGACCACACGTCTCTATTTCACCGGGACAATCCTTGTTTGAAGTTACTGTCCCAGTGTCCCAGCCGGTTTACAAGTCTGGGTAAAAGGGTGAGGTAAATAGTATTATTAATATATATATATATATATATATATATATATATATATATATATATA
>JAGDQP010007873.1:1644-65395 GCA_022664845.1 Lepisma saccharinum | reverse complement strand
GGGGGGGGGGGGTAACCTGTTCTTTTTTTTTGTTTTTGTTTTTTTAAATTCTGATCGATTAGACACGACTCGTTCTCGATCCACCAGTCAACTGTTTACTGTTCACAGTGTAAAAGCAACATAAACACTCAAAATGGTGGGGTTTTCAGTTATAAGCAAGCAACTTTACTGCTGTTATTGGATTATAAAATATCCAACTAAGACTTAAACTTAATCCACAAAAATGCGTAACCTCAAAACGGCCAGGTTAGCTTACACTTCGATCAGAAAATGACCGGATTTTAAGCGTAAAATAAGCTGAACGTTCACCGACGAAACACTTTGGCCAGTTTCAGCCAATTTTCAGTTAACGTTAAGCCATTACAAAGAAAATGTTAAACTTTAAAATGGAGTTAAGTGTTTCCAGTGTTTCCACTAAAGGGCTTACACTATATCCACATTTAAGAGTAAATACAACAAAACGCTAATTTTTTACTTTTATTTCTCCATGAAGCGGCCTAACTTTCATCCATTTCGTGTTTCCACTTTTTACAGTGTGGAAGGTGCAGCCATGCAGTCTCGATTCTCGTCCATAATTCGATCAGTGCTGCAAGAGGGGGGACCTGGTCACGAATAGCCCGCTTGATCACATCCCACATGTGCTCGATATATTCACGTCCGGCGATATAGGGGCCAAATCATGGGTTGGAATTTGCCACAATGTTCCTCAAACCAGTCGCGCATAATTGGGACCCGGCAACAGTAACTACTTAAATATTGATTTGTGCAATGAAGGTAAAACCTTTTCTAGAGGTGCTATTCGTATCTATTTCATTACCACTATTCTGACATTGACAACGTGAATGTTGGTTTGTTGTACTTCCTTACATATATACTTATGTGTAGAAATGGGTATGTGTAGAACTATACTTGGGAGTAACTCCAGTATCATCACTCGGCACTCGACAGATAAGAAACTAATCTTATCCCATTACTTTATTAAAATAGTAATAAAAAAAATATTACTAATGGCGACTTCAGATTGGGATTTCGCATATGTTAGAATACTATTGTGGCAGATTTGAAGTGAGTCTTTGTGAAGATTTCTTAATTTTTGTGTAGAGATGGGTTTCGGAACAATAGCTTTTTGTGGACAATGGAATGAATGTAGAATGACTAGAATAAACTTCAGTAGCACATGCACGTTGGCCGCTCAAGGGACCCATATCGCCCAACATCGATAATGAGAGCAGGAGAGCGGCCCCGCTTAAGCCCATGTCGATCGATGTGGGATCGACATCGGTTGTCGGTATCACTAATTTACCTATTTTCAAAAACTATTTTAAGTATTGTGCAAACAATAAATCGATTTTCTACAAAACATTTTGTTCATAATGAATAAATTAAAATAAAAAAATAGAACATTCTTCATGGAACCATATCGATCCATTTCGGTAACCGATATACATATTGATCAATGTCGGTCCATGTGGGCAAACCGTAGTTAAGAAGATCTATAGATCCCATAGACCACCCAAAATTTTAACTGTGAGGGTTGCGAGTAAAGTAAAATTAAACCTGAACTTACTCTATCAAGTAACCCTGTAGTGCATCGTGTTGCCATTTGGATACTCATAACATAATTGTTGCCAGGTGACAGAGTAATGCACCATGTGGTAAGCTTATGGACTCAGCATAATTTCTAGGCCTTTTATTTTCATTTTGTGTCACTAGATGGCAGAAAGATGGCTATATATAGCTTCTATATAGGGAAATTCAAAGGTGGTACAGCAAGTTTTCCATCTTGTAATTTTAAGCTCCTTGAAATTAGTATTATTCAGAAATTATACTTCCCTCTTTATTCCAAAAAAATAAAATAATAGAATGAATGTTCTTGATGAATATTCCGTAGGTTAAAACTAGATTTTACCATTTGTTACTTTTATGTTGAGCCGAAAATCCTGTTTCCATTTGGCAACACTATGCATTAAGGTCCGCACAGAATGGTATATGGGGATTTTACTCCCTACTAGATGTAGTAATTGTGAATGCCAGTCTACTGTATAGAAGAACTATGAACATGACACTTCATCGACTAAGAACATCTTGAAAGTCTGAACTTCAGAGTTGAACTCGCTGAAATTTTTTCCGAAATTGGTAAGAAAAATGTTCCAACAAGAGTTCGTTCCAATGTGACCACACCGCCACCAACGAAGAGAAAGAAGCCTGCTTCACATGCACCTCCAACAGACGTGAGGATGAACAGAATTGATCATTGGCCAGAACATGTGGACAATAAACAACGTTACAGAATTGAAGCTTGCAAGGAGTTTTCCAGAGTAAAGTTCGCCCATTGTTCCGTTTTCTTGCGCTTCAGCAAAGTGAACAAACTGCTTTGTGAAACACCACAAGATCAAAAACCTTTAGAAAAAGTATCAGTTTATCCCATAAGTGGTGTCGTATTTTTGCACCGTGAGGAAAACCTATAACTTACCTGGAATACTACCGTTAGTCAGGAAAGTAGTCTCCATCGAACCTCACAACACTCTATCACCTGTCAACTAGTTGTTGGATCCCCCACCGAAAGAAGTCACCGGTTTTGGAACCAAAAACTAGGTCACTGTTCGTCGCACATCATTATATTTTTTCATTGTTTTCGCGGAAAGTTGGTCTCGCTGGCTACGAAAGAGACAGTAGTCTATTAGTGCAAGATCTGATGAAAACGCTGGATGGGGGAATTCTTTCCAGCCATATTCCTCGATCTTAGCACATGTCCTTCTTGCCGTGTGTGTGCGCTCGTTATCATCGTGTATGAGCACACCCTCACGATTAACGAGAGCATGGCGTTTCTCCAACAATACAGTAGATATCAGCAGACGGTAGATTAGACAGCTGCTGATAGTAGATATCTGTGTTGATGGTCTGGTTACGTGGTAAGATCTCAAAATGGATTATCCCACGGATATCCCACCAAACACGCAACATCACTTTGCAGGGGGTGGAGATCCTGTTTTGGTAAAGTTTCTGCGGCTTCCCTTTAGGTACCCACTGTCCTTTGCGTGTAATGTGATGGTAGAGGACCTACTTTTTATCTCCTGTCACCATTCTGTCCAGAATTGGTTCACGTCTGTGACGGTTAAGCAGAGAACTGCAGATGTCAACTAGCTACTACTTCTTTTGAGGCGTTAACGCCCGTTTTCTGAGTTTCGACACGTACCCAAGGCTCTACAGATGACGTCGAACGATGCAATGGGTGAAACGGAAGTCACTGGCCAGTTCTTGGAGTAGTTTGCATTGGATTTGCCTCCACTGCTGCTCGCAGAGCATTGTTGTCCAGCTGCATATGTCTCCCTTTCCGTGGCTTGTCGGTGAGGCTGATGTTTCCAGACCGAAACCTCTCGAACTACCTCTGGCACCACAGCATTGTGACCATATACCGCATTGATGTTTCGTGCAGCTGCGCTGGCTGCATGTTCCTGGTGGAATTCATACAGCATGAAAGGTCGTATATGGTCCTCCGACACTGTCATGATCAAACGCAAGACACGCTTGCAAAACGTAGAATAGATCGTTCTCCTTCTACACACTATTGTACAATCAAGTACCCTTTATGACTCAGCACGTGCCGTCTACTTCACTATTCGCTCTTCAGATGGCGTCGTTACATCGCTCATCGCATATACGACATTACTTATGGAATAACCTGATAATATGTTAGAGAGCTTGCATAACCAAATTTGGGAAAAGTCAATATGTTTTATAGTTTTCATTGGAAACACATTTCTTAGATTTATGATATAAGAATTTCTTACAATCTTGCCTATTGACACATTTTAACAGCCACATTTGAAATATACACAGAAAAAATACATAGTTTGTTGAAATACACAAAAAAAACATTCCTCTGGAGTGATTCGAACTCGGATCTTCCAGCTTCTTTTCAGGTATGCGAAATCTCTATGTATATGAAGAAATCCTCGAAGCTTAGCCCAACCAACTAATCTCCTGGTGTTCATCTCAAGATACTCCGCTCTGCCAGCGAAGGATTTATTGAAGTGCGAATTCACCTTCAAAAATTTATAACGATTGGAGGGAACATCTATTCAGAATTCAATAGTTCGGGGACTGTGTCAAGTTAACCGCTATAATTGGTGGTCGTTTACTCCCAAAGGAGAAAAGTGTACTTCTTATTTATCTATAAGGGTTAGAGGCAACTTCTATCCCAAATTGAAGACCAGGGAGCTGGGTAAAGTTAGTCACCAGTTTTACTGAGTCGTCACCATAGTATCGATCACTCGCTAACGAAAATAGTGTGCTCTATATTTTTCCCTAACAATTCCTTAAAGATTGGAGGTAACGACGATTCGAAATTGAAAATTTTGGGATATGTCACTTTCGACCCTATTGAATCGCCGTCACCAAATTATAGTTCAATTTCTAACAAAAATAATGTGTTCCTTTTCCTCCCTAACGATTGGATGCAACGCCGATCCGAAATTGAATGGTTTTCAGGCCCTGTGAGGTTAACCGAGATTTGCTGTCGCCTTCATCAAGTAAACCATTCTTTCCAATAACATCTGCTTGATAATTTTAATCCTCTACACAAAACACCTAAAACATAATCGAAATTGTAAAAATGGCATCCAAATGTGATTGTCAAAATAAAAACAATTCCAGTTTTCAGGGCATTTTTTCGTCCGGAAGAGATTGAATATTAACGTTGATATCTTGTGACACGCTATTTACATATCAAAGTATATTGAAGGTATGCAGAACATGAAGGCAGATATATGTTTCCGTAACATTTTATGCATTTTTGAAAATCCAAAAATTCGCATTTCATTCATATTGGAGGGCCAATATCTCTCATGGGACAGAGTATAAAAATCTATTTTTTCACACTTATATATTTATGCCACGAGAAAATACGGTAGAAATTTAAACTTTGATATTTGAGTTTGTCGCGAGTTACAAATTTTTCAACAATAATGCTCGTGCTCGCTTTGGTAAGAACATTGAAGATCCTTTCCTGATGGGAGACCACATAAAAATCTAATTTTTCTACAAAATTATACACTTCTGTTAAGAGTAACTGCAGTGTAAAATTCAACTTTGATATTTGAGTTAGAAGGGAGTTACAGATTTGCAAATTGGGGCTGAATAATGCTCGTGTACTTTAGTAACTCGTATAAAAATAGTTCTGAAAAGAAATCTTCTTTATTTCCATCAGAATTATGATTTTAATACTGTAATGATAAATTATATGCTTTTTCTGACATACCGTAGTTTTTTTTTTCTGGCAAATGTGTGTGTGAAGAATTTAGATTCTTATATTTTGTTCCACCAGAGATTAAGAGATGCAGACAGCTGTATAAGCGCTTCATACACACATAGAAACTAAGAAGGTGACAACGTTTTGCCAAAATCTTGGTTGCATAATGGAATGAAAAAAGACAGAGTGGACAGGAGCAGCTATGTTGCCACCTGAACATTGAATACATCCAAAATAAGCTCTCGTACAAAGATATTTCAGGATCAACTTTACGTATTCACACCTTTTTTGGGCACTCTGGTGGTAATAATATAACATTTACCAAAGCGTACACGAGCATTATCCACCCCATAATTTGCAAATTTGCTATTCCTTTCAAATTCAAAGATCAAATGTCTACCTTGTTTCTTCTGACATAAATGGCTAACGTGTAAAAATAATAGATTTTTATCTAGTCTTCCATCAGAGATAAGAACCTCCAGTATTCATACCATAACGTGTACGAGCATTATTCACCCTCAATTTGAACCAAATTTGTAGCTCCCTTCGAATTCAAATATCAAAGATCAATTTTTTACCGTAGTTTATTCTGACATAAATATGTATGTGTGTGAAGAAATTAGATTGTTATATTTTGTTCCACCAGAGATATTGGGCCTCCAATATGCATAAAATAGAAATTTTTGGATTTTCAAAAATTCATAAAAATTTAAGGAAGCATATACCAACCTTCATATGTTAATAGTGCACAAAAAATCAACTTTGACATTCAGTTTCTTCCGGACGAAAAATCGCCCTGAAAATCGGAATTGTTTCTATTTCAACAATCACATGTGTATACCATTTTGACCAGTTCGATTACGTTTTAGGTATTTTATGCAGAGGACTAAAATTATTAAGCGGATTTTAAAGGAAAGAATGTTTTTGTTTGAATGTCTTATAATTAACGAGTCTGCATATACTACATTTTACGTAAACGTCTGCTAACACAAATTTTAACATGCGCCGCAATACAAAAATGGCTGCAATTAATTAATAGATTATTATAAAAATAAAATAATACTCGTTTTTGAACTATTCTTATATAGGGGATATAAATAATTGTTTTAAAAATAAAGATTCGAGCAGCCTAGGTGAATGATTTCACATGGACAATGGACAGACGCACAGATATCGTGTACGATGTGTCTGAAACTTAGTATATCTACTGTATTATCCCAATTTTCATTTGGGTGCAGATACATTATTCGGGGGACCCTACCCCCTGTGCCTCTACGTGGTTACACCCCTGGGTGGGGGTTTACTTCACAAACGTTATTCGGCTGTGGCTTGCTTTAATGAGTTTAATATAGCAAAAATGTTATATATATATATATATATATATATATAGAGAGAGAGAGAGAGAGAGAGAGAGAGAGAGAGAGAGAGAGAGAGTCTAATTGTTGCTGACATACTGGCCTAAGATTTCAATGTGAATTTATTTATGGCCTTAAGGATTTATGGCTCAAGCCACTAGACACTACATTATAGCACGAGTTTGACTTAGGTGGGAAATAATCAAAGAGAGATGGAAAAAGTTACGTCACTTGAATTTCAATATACTTTGAATGCAGAGAAACTAATGTGTGGAGACACTGACGCACTACTTGAAACACACTCACTCCCCCGCCCCACACACACACAAAGAGAGAGAGAGAGAGAGAATTTCCTGTGACATCAGGGAAGGTGGCCAGTTGCGCGTTATCCGCAGCCATTTTACGTACCTTTGTTAATCTGTCTATCCTGATTAGAGCAACGGAACGGATATTGGTACAGAAACTTTCCATGCTGTGAATGTTTAGGGTTTGTGTGGTTGTGAACATGTGCATTCTTCTACAACAAGAGCTGTTACACGAAAGGTTGAATGGAAACAGGCACCATCCGGCAAACCCTGGCGTGTCTCATTAAACCATAGTGTTACCGTCCGTCCGTGGTCTGTCTTTCAGATAACGACGCAATTTGTCCTTCATTTAAGTTTTTAAAATTACAGTTTAAACGTCAATGAATTTAGTCTTGTTTTCGAAGAATTCAGTAACGCTGTGTTTTTTCTTCTTAATTCTTGAACGGATGTACTTATTGTAACCTCAAAAGTACTATATGTCATTAAATAAAGTATCGACATCAAATCATATATGAAACAGCACATTTTTTAAAAAATAATGACACTTCTTTTCGCAATGTGAAGTTCTTAGGGAAGCACTAACATTATGGCAAGCCTTCAATATCGATAAATTAAAGAGTCTTTTTACCTTTGGTTGGACTCGTCGGCAGACGTTAATCCATATTGTAATCGATTCATAACACATATGAGGAGCGAAACAGCAAAACCTCACATGTCCATTTTTGTCATAAAAAAGAAAGTTTTGTTCTTTTTAGGGAACTTAATGAAAAGCTGTAGTGAATAATACAAAGTGATTTTATCAAGGAAGTATTACGATAGAATAAGTACTTCTTTCAGAAAATAACTTTGTATTAGTCGATGCTTCTATTTATTCAGATCTAAAAACGAACAAAACTATTTTTAATAAAAAAAAATGGACATGTAAGGTTTTGCTTGTTTGCTCCTCAAATGTAGACGTTCGATGCATGACTTCATCATCTAGTGCTTCTTCTTACATATCAGTACTCAATGTAGTAGTAGTCAGTAGCAGCCGTCTGGAGTTTCTCACATACTACTTTGCTCAGCTAGAAATAACAAATGTAAGAATGAAGTGTTGCCTACTTCCTCTGACTTGTTAAAGGAAAATTCTAGAAGTTTATTAATTTGGACTGCTTTTGCAACGCTCTGTTAATTTTCATTTCGATAGCCATTTTAACCAGAAAAAGACAGCATCATACAGTATATAGCTAATACATGATTCACATAGGTATGGATACGGTCTAAAATGTTTGTGTTTATGAAATTTTTGTTGTCAAGAAACTAATATGTTTGTTGATACAAAGTGTAAACTACTTTCTGAACGATTTAGCTATTATATGCTGCATTTAGTAGGGTAGTCGAATTTTGCGTCATTAAGAGAAGATCGTAATATCTTGCTTGACAGAATCCGAAACTAAATTTCTTTCCTCATTACAATTGTCTAATATTTAAGGCATAAATTGACTGTTTCTTTGGGTAGAAAAGTATTCACAGTAATTTATGGTAAATGAGAAACAAAAACTGTACTTCTGCGCAATATTATCCAACCAGAAGTGTAATATTGCGCGCCATATTGGGTAATTATGCACAAGTTCATAACATTATTTTATCCATACTTTTAACTCTGGATATACAGTATACACGTTTCAGGGCAAGAGTAGATAATGAAATGTGCATCACGTTTCTTTGGAAGAACTTTTTTTTTAGTTATATCTTTTAATAGAATGAACGAAAAGCTTTTCTGAAGCAGAAATTTCTATTGTCCTTGTATTTTTTTAATAATATACAAATAAAGGTCCTTAAACACAAGTTGGTATGTCTCTTTTATTTTCTAATCACATCCAAAAATATCTTTTGTGGGTAAAAATGTTTCCCAAAAGGGTCATTTTTATTGAATATCTTAAAAATAACTTAAGAAAGATCTTTCTTCAACAAAATCGTTAACGGCAGCTGTATAAGTACTTCTTGTAATAGTTCTCTTTTTTCTTTATCTGTAATGAGAAGATCACTTAGCATGAAATAAACATCCCATTGATTTTGCGCAGAATTAAACCAGTTACCAAACACTAGTAAAATGACACCGTGATATCTATTACGGCAAGAGAATATCGAGCCGCATAATTTATCTCCCAAAGTCACAAATATAATGAAACATAACTGTATAAAGTTCCTTGAACAAAGTACTTCCTCTAATTTCCTTCACGACAGAATTATAAGAAACATAACACAAATCTTCAGTAACAGCTAACTACACAACTGCGAGACACAGTAACTTGTCTCTCTCAGCATTAATGTCTAGTAACTGTCGCATTATGACAGCACCAAGTAAAGTACTGCGCACTATTAAACGCTGCGCAGAATTCGACCACTCTACTCTAAACAGAAACCGGAATAATGCAAGTTTTGGCTAGGTACCCATATGCTCTGAAGTAACCCTGACTCAGTATAAGCAGTGAAAGGAAAAATAATACATTGTTTCCCTAAACAATATGCCATATTAATAAGTAAGTATAGATTACGTGAACATGAAATGATCCCAATGTGGCCCGGTCTTAGTTCGATCATGCAATCCCAGTATTAAATTTTACCTGTGAAATTTATTGGTCAATCTTGTTACATCCTGTATATACACCCTCAAATAATGCAGACTATCTTTTATGCTTCAATGGTGCTTGAGGTTCTGTATTATATGGGCAAAGAACGGTACTGCATGACAAAAAAAAAAACTTTCAATTCTTCACATGAAGGTACAAGGAAAGAAAGGGATATGTTCATGATAGGACATATCTCGTAAAATGTATTTTGAAGTCCAACTCTCCTCTTTACCCTCATATATTTTATATTGTTAAAACAGCTATAACTTGGTGATTGTTTAGCATTTGGATTGAAAAATTCTGAGCGGTTAGCTGTCATTATGTAACGAGTTCAAATCTGTTTTTATTAAGTTCACTTACCCCCTTCTTTCTCTGTATGCTTCATATCGTAATAGTTCTTTTAGCAGTAAAACAGATGCTTCATAACTATTACGATACAATCTCATTTACACGACATTTTTGTTATTGGCTTATTCCGCTCACAAATGTTTAACAACATACCAATAACCAATTTCATCACAGGTTTCACTAATACTGCGTAGCTCTTATATCTGCATAATCTATCGGTGTTCATATTGTAAACATTTAGCATATATTTACATAAACTATCACTCACCAAGATAAATCTTATGAGCTACATCGAATTTGTTCACCCAGAAGACATCGATTTTAACAGAAGAATGATATGACCGTAATTAAAGTATATCGATATAGTGAAAAATGTTCGAATCACTTTCTATGACATGATGGTAAATTCTGCATATAGGTAATCTTCCATTTTCATTTTGAGATTTTAAATAATGGCGCTTGTATGTCCTTTATCTTAGTTCATTTGGTTTATTTTTAACCTAGAAGGAATCTTGTACTTCTGGGAGTACAGTGCAGAAAGGGAAGGTATTCTCAAAATTCACCAGGGAGCGCTAATACGAATTGACAATAAACGTCAGACTGGCGAAAATAATGTGACGTCACATCTTGAAGGACATGTCAATATAAAAGAGAGAAATTGACAGTTGTAGAGAAGAAAAGAGAGGTAGTCAGAGTGTCTGTGTGTCTGTGTGTGTGAGAGAGAGAGAGAGAGAGAGAGAGAGACATTATCAGGAGACGCGGAAAGAAAGTCTTATTTTTCTATCACGGAGAAGAAATTTGAGAAAAGATGCCAGATTTTTGTTCACCATTGATTATACTCGGATGGAATCTTACCATCCATATTCTATTCTTTCGTTCTTGGCTTTTGTCTCTAAAGAAAATAAAAGAACCCTTGGTATTCTCCTTAGAAAATGAAAGATCATCTTTAGCTTGGCTGCAGCCATGGAGAAATTGTCTGCACGGCTAATGGAGATGTGCAGCGAAGAAATGGAAATGGATCATTTTTTTCAGGAAGAAAGCTGGATCAGTTTCATGTCTTGGAAGAAGGAAGCGTAGACGAAGACTAACACAGATATGAGAAAGAATGGTGCGTGGGGGGAAGGAAAAAATATTAAAGAAATATAGTTTCGTATAACGAATATTGTAGACAGAAACATCCAATAAAGAAGATGTACCAAAGAGAAATTTACCTTGATGGAGTTTTAGGAATTAAATAAATTCTTCGTAACAGAGTATTCATTTTGTTATGGACTGTAAGATTTAAAGAAATGTCCTAGCACTCAAAGCGTTATGTAGTGATGGGGTATTGGGCAGAACTAAAATAGTTTTGCGAACGTACTACATATCACTACAGAGCTCGTTGTCTCTGGCTTGGGATCTTATTTCCTACATAATACTGTTGAACGTAGAAAATTTCGTAATATCTTGACCACAAATCAATCTTGGATCAACCAGTTCTTTCTTTAATGCGAAACTAACAGAAACAGCCGTACGTTCAACTCCCTTTTAACAGAAAGTTAATTTAACTGTACAAGAACATTTTAAATGTTTATATTTTGCAAACTTTGGTGCAAAACTCCTACATGGGTTGTGAGGCGTCTGGAAGCAAGACACCTTTTCAACAGATTAGAGATGCAGAAATTCATGAGTATGGTATCACGTGACTTGGTAGGAACTGTAGTAAAAGGAATCACACAGATATATCGTCGTAAAGTACGATATTAAGGCTTGTGTCTGAATATCAATACAGTAATTAATCAAATTAACCTATTTATAATTTTTCAATAAATATCGGTGATACAATTACTTAAAGTGGCGTGAGTGGCAGCAGCTCCAGTTGAATTGGCATATTTAGCAAGATAAATATTTTGCTGTTATTTTAACAAAGTAAGTAATGTATCGTTTCAGTATATATTGTTGAAAACCTAATCAGTACTATAATGCATGGATAATGTAGCTATGTGAGCATACATAAACATAAAATGTGCGTGATACAATGTATTGCATTGTGTAACTAGCAGGCGCCAGAAAAAGTAAAGAGGTCAATAGTGCGCAATATGACCCAGCGCCATATTGGGCAAAATGCAGTCATAACTGTTTAAAATGAAAGAATTGGGTATTTGAAATGTTTGTACTGAACACTCAACATCATAATGTTTAGTAATTAAAACGATGATAATTCCAGGTAATAAGGAAGCTATCAATTCCAATACAAAGAATAAGATGATTGAAACCAAAACAAAGCAAGTGTCATCACGTTTAAAATGACCAGAATTTCAGCAACTGCTTCTAATAGTCCTGGAGAACCGAAAGTGAGTTGTTCCAAGTTAGTTGTGAATCTTGGTTTTGTTACCTTTGTCAGGCAGACAGGGTTGCAGACATGCATCTTTGCGTGTCGTAGCGCAAATATGTTCATGAAGAGTGTGTTGGAATCACCGTTAAAGATCATTGGCCATTTCTTTGTCCCTCATGTGAGGCGTGACGTTCTATACTTCTTCGTTTGTGTTACATTTCTTCTTATTTATTCATATTCTTTTCTTCTTGTATATTCACTTTTCACAAATTTTGGCATTTTGTATTATTACAATATTCTTGGTATTGCAATGTCATATAAATTATGTATGCTTGTAATGTATATCTCTCAGTATGTAGCATATATGAGTAATACAGAAAGATTACACATCACTTTTGCCATACGCTCTTATTTTAAATTGCCCACTGGCAACCTTTCAGTTTTCGATTTATTACATTTTTATACGTCATTTCTAGGAAGCATCTTTTTTTTATTTGTCCAAATAGTCTCCCACCTTGAATATTAAGTCGATTCGCACGAATAAATAGCCTTTCTTAGTGAAAAAATGGACAAAGTTAAGCTGAGCCATATTCGAACCCCCTACCTTACAAGAAAAATAACATTAAATCAAAATGTATCAGCTGGGGTTTGATCGCGGGTTCTTTCCATATTGATGAAGCTCTATACCCTTTAAGCTAACTTTGAATGTCTTGTCTAGGTGATAAATGTAAGTAATCTCTAAGGAACAATCCTTCTAAGAATCCAGTCTTTAGCATTTCGCGTCTCTCAAGCCAGTTAGTCACCAATAGCTTAGAAATAAAACTGAATTACAAAGTTTTAATACACACTCCTTCCATATGCTAAGTCTGATTTAGATAAGAATTTCTACCACTTTAATGTTGCTGTGTGGGGAAAATGAGACAATGCTTTCGCCTTAATATTCTCTTTGAACAATGTTTTGTTCTGTTCGTTATTAAAATAATTGAAGTGCATTCCTAATAGTGTTGGAATGTGGATTAAATTCAAGGGTGCTATTGGATCATACTTTATTCTCATCCAGTGGTATGTGTCGGCTACATTCTTGTCATATCTATTTCATCTGTATGATGTTAGGTATGTCACTTTAGCACATACCACGGGAGCATGAAAGTTGGTACTATGGAAACCATGTCGTCTACAAAGTTACTTTGTTAAGAAACATTGTTACAACTTAAGTTTCTGGGAGAAGACGGCATTCTTATTTGTGAAGAAGAGAGGAACAGAGGAAAATTGAAGCTACTTCACTGAAGAGTGCAATCCTTTTCCAAGTTGTTTCAAAACTATTACACATCTGTAACAATGACGTAATCTACATTACAAATAAAATGCCATGGAGCAGATTGCCTGCTTTGTAAACTCCAGGTACGTATGATATTTGTAGTTTTAATGTTTCGTAACAGCAAGTAGAACCAAGACTTCAATGCCTTTTATTCGTCATCATCATTATCGTTCAGCGAAAAGCGGCAGGTCCGACAATACACGTTATGCAATCTCCATGCTTCCTTTTGTCTTTGCATACGATTTATCTTCTTTGAAACTACAAAATTAAACATTTGTATTCATCATCTTCTTCTCTTTCCTTCAATCAAATTCCTTAGTGTGCAATCCCTGAGTTATCAGTTTATTTACCTCTTTGTTGTCTAAATTATTGTTCGTTTCTTTCCTGCTTTCTTCTACAGTTGCTCAATACACATCTTCTGTGCCCACTTGATATTTTCCATTCTTCCCAATGTCCGCACTTCTAATGCTTCCAATCATTTCGTGACTCTTTTCAAAACTTCGCGTTTTTCTTCATGCAACACTGTACTGTACAAACAGCAGTTAAGCACATTACCTCAACTCTTTGCTCGTCGATCTGTAAAAAAAGTTCTTAGTTCGCTATTGTTATCCTCACCTGCATTCTTTTTACATTCCATATCTTCTTTCATAATTCCATTCCATTCCTCTCCTTTCCTTTCCTTCCCTTTCCATTGCTTTTCTTCCCTTTTCATTTCTCTCCTTTCCTTTTCTTCCCTTTCTATTCCTCTTCTTTCCTATTCTTCCTTTCCAATTCATCTCCTCTCCTTTTCTTCCCTTTCAATTCCTCTTCTTTCCTTTCCTTCCCATTCAATTCCTCTCATTTCCTTTCCTTTCCTTCCCTTTCCATTGCTTTTCTTCCTTTTCCATATCTCTCCTTTCCTTTTCTTCCCTTTCTATTCCTCTCCTTCTTCCCTTTCCATTTCTCTCCTTTAACTTTCTTCCCTTTCTATTCCTCTTCTTTTCTATTCTTTCCCATTCCTCTCCTTTCCTTTTCTTCCCTTTCCATTCCTCTTCTTTCCTTTCCTTCCCATTCAATTCCTCTCTTTCCTTTCCTTTCCTTTCCTTTCCATTGCTTTTCTTCCCTTTTCGTTTCTCTCCTTTCCTTTTCATTCCCCATCTTTCCTTTTCTTCCCTTTACATTTCTCTCCTTTCCTCTTCTTTCTTTTCCATTTCTCTCCTTTCCATTCCTTTCCTTTCTTTTCTTTCCATTCCTTTCCATTTCTTCGTCTTCCATTCCATTCCTCTGTTTTACGTTCCTTACTTTTATCTTCATTCCATGTTCCTTACAGTCTCTCTTGGCTGTTAGAACATCTTTTTTAGGGATCATTTATTCTCTATCTCCAAATCTAACGCACATAATTTCTCTTCTTCCGACTACAACTCCTTCTTTATTTCCGAAGTATTTCTCTACTATTTCTTCTAAGTATGTATAACGTTTGTGAAAGTCAACATCCTTTTCTTACTCCTCTACCTATTGCAGTTCGTTCTATCCTCTACTTTCATACTTAAAATATAATTCATCATAGATCTCCAATTTCTCCATTCTTTCCTTGTTTTCTTCCAATACAAAATAATTTTCCAGTTTACTCATTCAAATGAACTCTCTATTTCAGCAACTCATACGTATACAACCCTACCTATTTCAAGAAAATATGTAGTAACATATGAGGAGAATAGTTAAATCACAAATTTATCAATAATTATAGCAGGTATAATTAAAAGTTAAATCTAGAACATGTAAGGATACTTAGGTACAATTTCCCAATGTGAACGTTTCTTCGTTACATAAAATTTTCCAGATCATGATAAGATTAATTTAAGAGAGAGAACGTCATAACATGCAAGAACTAAAGTAAGAGAATCGGTAAAACTCAAATATACTTTTGGTTATTAAGTTTGGACATGTTCAAGGCTCTCCCGAAAGAAAAAGAACAAAGTCTGTGAAAATAGAGCTTAATACGTAATCATTACATTACGTCACCTTACCTTCCATTGCTTCATCGTTTATTTCAGGGGTGAGGAACAATCGTCTTCAAGGATCCACGGTGGCTCAGTTGGTAGAGCGCTCATCTCTGGTGCTAGGGGTTGTCGGATCGGTCCCTGCTCATGCCATGTGGGCTTTGTGGTGGACAAACACCGTGTTCGTGGGTTTTCTCGGGGTTCTCCCGTTTCCTCCCACTTTCTTCATTCCACCAATTCACCCCATCATCATCCATACGGCCTGAGCCAAAGTTACCTAAAGGCCTTAAAATGAATTCAATTACAATGTTTGTTGTTCTTGCGTCCAATCGTTAGTGAGTTCATAGGGAGGAATAGGTAGTACACTCTTTTCCATAGCGAATAAATAATAACTTGTTGATGGTGCCAGCATATTTTGTGAAAGTGTAAAGTTATACACCCCCCGAGGGGCCAATATTTTACAATTTTGGCCGTTGTTGCGTCCAATCGTTAGGGAAGCTGTGGGGTATAGGTGGTGGGCTGTGTGAAGTTAGCCCCCAACATTTGCTGGCACCGTCACCAAGTTATTATTCACCCCTGT
Organism: Lepisma saccharinum; assembly: GCA_022664845.1. Lineage (NCBI taxonomy): Eukaryota > Metazoa > Arthropoda > Insecta > Zygentoma > Lepismatidae > Lepisma > Lepisma saccharinum. The sequence goes on along the minus strand of JAGDQP010007873.1, from coordinate 49,333 downwards.
GGAAAATAATGTACTCCGTATTCCTCCCTATGAACTCCCTAACGATTAGACGCAACACCGGCAAGAAATTGTAAAAGGTCTGCCCTTTGTAGAGGCTAACTTCACACTTCCGCCATATTTGCTGGAGCCGTCACCAAGTTGCCATTCACTCCCTATCGAAAATAATGTACTCCCTATGAACTCCGTAACGATTGACATAAGTTAAAGCTTAATTCGGTTTGGATGCGGACTAACTTCACAAACGCCTGTCTAAGTGGATCATAAAGTTAAGGTCAATTAGTGACGTTTTAATGATAACTTTTAGCAACCTCACAATCAGAAACAACCAGGGAAATAAATGGGCCAGTTTGTTTGCACAAATCAGTACTCCTACGTTCCCATGATACTACTAAAGAAAGGTGTAGTTTGGATGCCCGTCCCAGGCGGAATCCGAACTCGTCAATCCCAACTTAGAGCTTTTCAAATTCACATCCTACACAAACAAATTGCATGAATAGGACTACTATCTTATGAATGTCCAATTGTGTCTAAGAAGTTTGCTGTAAAGAAAGAGGGCGATTTGCTGTCCGTTACAATCTCTCAGTAACATTTTGCCTGAACGGATTAGGAATATTCTGACCGCTACTGGAATAAATCCTATATAATGGTACTATATCCCGTTGTTCTTTAAATGAGTTTAGACACTGAAGTGTAATTAATTATGCTGTGTAGTGATACTATTATATTTTAATTTCAATTTGGTTTATGGTCTTTAGGCATCTCAGGCTTAAGCCAGGATAGGGTGATCGACCAGGGCCATCTATATACTCAGCCGTTTTTAATCTGGTTACACTACAGCCTTACCGTGTGGCATTTTTATAAGAAATGTACTTCCGTCAAATTGAACATTGGCATTGGGATTTTTACTATTGTGTTCATCTTCACATCCAATACATCTGTCAATATAAAAATTGATGCTAAAGCCTTTTTTCAAGGTACTTTTCTACTATACGTACTTCCGTATGTTGTCATTGGTTCCCCCTCTAAGTTTAAATATACAACAAACACTTTGGTGGTTGTTATTTCTATACTGTTAGCCAATCCACAGGTTTGGGGCACTCATTACACCACTTACGTTACGTCAAACGCACTTTTAAATTCAAAATCCAACAAAAACAGAAACTATACGAGAGAGAATGTAAACACTTTTTCTTGTTTGTGGTTAACGCCATTGTTTCCTTTAGTGTAAACGCTCCAGGGAACTATTACAGAATAGAGAAACTATAGTTTTTGTTGGAACTCTCATTGGCTTGTTTTCACATACGTGTTTGTCTTCCGCTCTTTTAGCTTTCATGCCTTTGTACTAAGGAAACAATGTTTTTCTTTGTGTGTGATAATACCATAAAGGAATAAGGCAAATATAGTATTGGACAGTAAACACCTACGTACCTCATCTTTTCTCAAATATTTATTGCTTAAACTAATTAACACTCACGGCAAGAAAATTATATTTCATCAATTAAAATGCTCTCAATTTTCTTTAGAATATTAAACATAATACTATCTTATTACCAAAGTAACATATTAGTACACATATACAGATGTTTAATAAGGCAGTCACCCAGTTAAATTCTACTATAAATTATTAGCTACGGATTCCTATAATAGTAATTAGTCCATTCATTAATTGGATGCTATATTAATGGGATACATTCCAACACATGGACTCTGGCAAAATTAAGTCAACCTGCTAATACGCGTAATGCAGTTAATTTCTGTGTAATTACCAGCTTTCTCGTAAGTAAATAGCAATCAGGTCAATAGCAAACAAGTTTTAGGAACAAAGTAATAGTACGGTACTATTTTCAAGTTTCCGCTGCTGCTCTCCCAGTAAGTTTCTCCTACGTTTCTCGTCAACCTCATCATGTTCTTGCTGTTGCTTACATGAAAAGACAGCTAAATCATTTTATTCTTACAAAATTGTATTTATCAATATAATTATACTAGTAAACGTATGTGCAAAATAAAGGTACTTACATGCATATTTTTAGTTGTGAGTGGCGGATTGATCCTGCAGGCCTCTATTTCGCTGGTACAATATTCCCACGTATTATCCATATTCCGCTTCAAACCTCCTCACATGCATAATGTTTTAACTTTTACAGCATGAACACTTCTCAACGCCTCTTAAAATAATATTAAATATTAAACACAATATGTATCGACAACCTCATCCAACGTCATTCATTGGCTGTTAAACTTTAACGTATACATGACTTTATACCGTAAGGTAAGTTCAAGATGTTCAACAACTTTTTTGAAATTCTCAAGCAATGATATCATCACAGTGTCCGTACTGTGTCCGTACTTCAAACCCAGAAGTTTAGCACTTTTCCTTATTTTGTTCAATGCAGTTGGTCTCTCAATGTATAAGTATTCATAAATAGTAATGTACAAACTGTAACTAAATTAAGTGGTAATCGTAGTACGGGTTTTCACTCTCAGTGCACAGGAAGTCCACATTCGTAGAGAATGTGGACTTATCTCAATTCACGTTATAACTCAAAACAGTGTCCCAAACGACCTTCCAAGTAAAATTAGAATATTAATAAACCTTTCTGACAAAAAATATTGTTACATTAAACAAAAACTAAATACTTGTTAACATGCTCATCCAACACCCTCAAATTCCTTCTAACCATTATACCACACGTACAACACAACTACAATGCTAAAGTTGCTTTTATAAACAGACAGTTGTAAGTTTCTTCGATCATTTTCAAAATCATTTCCTACCGAGTTAAATTCACAATGTTTCCCTGTTTGTACAGTTTATGCAACATAATTAATCTACCAATCTGTGAACTCTGTAATAATATGTTTACTCTGAAATCATCAAGGAATGCATGTTAGCTACACAACATTCGTTTTTTCATTCATCTAATTCTAAAGTGGCCCTTAAACTCAGCTCATTTCAGATAAAGATCGCATACGCATAATTTCTACTAGGTCCTGATTTCTAATAGTCCATAGCTTGCCTATAGATACGCGTATTCCCCAAATTACATTAAAACTTCTCAATCTTTATTATCTATTAAAATGTTACCTACATACTGTATGTGTATACTATGTATCAAATTCAGTATAGACATCTTAAAATTCGCTAGATAAAAAGCTGATAGGTTTTTGTATACTCTCTGGACACACCACTTGTGCAGTTCTCCATAGATTGCAAATGTACGTCACAATATCCAAAGAAAAAACCATATTCGATTATACATTTAACCACCAAGTACTCTGCCACTAATCACGCTTAAAAGCAATAACTTAATTATATTAATAAATATATTCTTGATAATATTTGGGTATGCAATTGCATACTTCTCAAGAATTGCACCCAACACTCGTAATAAACATCAGCTAGTACTTTTCAATAGATTCTTTCTACAAACAACTACACGCACACAAATATGTGTAAATCAGTTTTATTAGTACTACTACTACTATCATTTCTACTGCACCTAATTCTACAGTTATTAGGTAATGAGGAAAATATGTTCTTACTGTAACACAATATGAAAATTATATATATTTCATAGTTTCTACTAAGATATTGATTAGAACAATTTTTTAAAAAAGTCTGGAACTCTACAGTTTTCACTGATTGATCAACTTCATGCCCACGGTATTCCAAGCATGTACAGAAAAAAGAACTAAGTAATTTTAATCAAATGTCATGGATGAATAAATATATTACAATTTATTACATATTTTTGTGATTCACGACCTGGTATAGGTTCCTGCAACAAAAGCAGAAGAGGTAACAGTGTGTATTAGAAAAGTGTAATGGTTCACGTTACGACTAAAATGTTTTTCTGTACTAAATACTGACTCTAAAGATTGTAACTACAGTGCTTGTTCAGTGAACAAGCAAACAAGGAAGCAAACTGATGACAAACATTAAAAATCCTTTATAAGCATACTATTTGTCAATGAAGCTCAGAATTGTGCAGAAAATAATAAAATAAAGTTATAATTAAATTTACTGCCCAAAAGGTATGCGAGTCGCCGTAGCTCAGGCCGTAGCGTGTCTGACTACCAATCGAGCAGCCCGGGATCATATCTCGGTCAGAACACTGGAGAGTTTTTCACAGTGTTCACATGCCTGGCGATGTGACTAATATCAGGTAATCGTGACTAATTCTTTTCTAAAATTTTTCAGTCGCGATTACCTAACATTTGTCCACTCTATATCAACCAAGTTGTTTGGTACTGGTTGCAGTAAAAAAGGGTTTTCATTACTAAACTTTTTGTGTGTGTGTGTGTCTGTGTACTTAATTTAATAGGAAAAGTTGTAAATATCACAATAAAAGTTCGAGTTTCCATACCGTTCGGAGTCATAATAAAGTTTTATGTTCTGATAGTAACTTCTCCTAACTAGATTCAGTTTCATAGCGTTTAGGGAATGAACTTTTTTTTATCCATACTACAAAAGGATAAGAACAGGAACTTGGCAAGTAGTACTTCTACGTTCATGCGAGAATAAATTTTTAAATTAACAAATTAAGTTGTAGATGTATATTTTAGAGTATCCTTCGAAGCATAGTATAAGAGCGAGTCTACTGAAAATGATCCAAGGCGATTATGTCGAAAAAATATTACCTCTATGATATAAAGGAAATCATTGGCGAAATTATGGTATTAGTTAAAATTAGTTTGTCAACAGTTTGACACATGCCACAATGCTGCAAATTATTTCTTTTAAAAAACAAATGGAGAAATGTTTTTCGGCATAATCGCCTTGGTTCATTTTCAGTTGACTCGCCTGTATATCTACTTTAAATTGTTCAATGTACTCTTATCTTTCTGCGTGTAAGCATTTGGTTCCTCCAGTCTGAAATATGTAATTAAATCTCAGTACGAGATCATGTTATATCTAAATATTTTGTCTGATTTTCCTTATACCGGCGTTATTTGTTTGTTTTGATGTACAGTTATGGGCTGAAATCATGGCTACAGCCAAGCCTGTGACGACTTAAACATATAACATCTCTCGATGAGCACTCTTCCTGTAGAGACGAGCAAGATATTGGTTAGATCTGTGTACCATCTCACCATTTTCTTAATGAAACTGAGGAACACCTTAGAAAATGTAGACTACAACGAACTACCGCACACCCTGTATTCCACCACAATATTGATCCGATATCTGCGGAGTTAACGGTTCATTGGTTGTATAATTAACTAACACATTCTGGCTTGCTGTTTGTACCAACTGCTTATTTATTTACCGAATTGTTTTGCCACTATCATTATCAGCACAACTACCAGTCATCTACACCGAGCAGCAATTTCATTAAAACAAGATGCTCTTAAAATAAAAATTGAAAGTTTCTTTCTGTTGTGAAATATATGACTTCACATATTTGTTCTTTGTATTTCTTTGTGTTGTGTTTTCTATCTTTTTTTTTTTAAAAAAAAGGACCCATAATAAGTTCTGTCTCTACCAATTTTTGCGAAAAACGACCCGAAACATATTATAGTCATGGTTTCCGAAAAAAAAACAGGAGCCTCGGCGCTAGTCTGGAAGCTAGGATTTGCGTTGTCGCACAGAAATCCCATGTGTCTCCTATGGGTGAGTAGTAATACTCTAGGGCCTTGTCCACCTTTCCACATACTCTCCCCTCCCCTTTCTCGGCCTGAGCCTTAGATGCTTAAAGACCATAAATAAAAATTCAAAATTCAGATTCACTGTTTTGTAATCAAGGAGTCCGGAGTTCGATTCCAGGTGGTGACACAAGTGGTTCGGAGCCAATCTTATACGGTAGGTCCTTTTCTTAAGACACCACCGTCATTCGATATGATACAATGGCAAAACAGCATCGATTCACCTTTCCCAGAGACCTTCGTGTCTGTACCTACCTCGGGCATCATCGTCGCCGAAATCCTAAACACAGAAAATAGAAAATACATTGTAGTTTCCATTACCTAATGCAAAACAATCAAATGTTTTGTGTTCAACATTACATACAGAATCCCTATTCTAATTTTAAATATAAGGGCTGAAATTAATTCTAGTACGTCCCTTTAGAGATTCAAATTTTACTATATTAAAATACTCAAACTTCAATTCCAACTGACAATTTAATTGGCAGAACATTTTTGTTTATCTTTTGTATTATTTAAATCTTCAGTTGGAATGTTTGCATATTTTAGTATAGTGAAGCGTGAATCCCAATATGGATGTACGAAATGTAATTCCATATCTTATAATTGAAATAAGGGTTCTCTACGTAATGGTGAGAACCAAACATATGGTTGTTTTGCATTGGGTAATGGGAACCATTGTATTTTCTTACCGTGTAAGCCAGTCTCTAGGTCTCTAAGTCTAGGTCTGTGATTGGCAATGAGATTTGTGTCTGTGATTGTCTTGGACAGCTGTTTATTTAATTAGTTTATCTTCGTTTACGTTGTTTTATGCTAGAGCACATTGTTTCACTGATTTGATATACTATGTTCCTGTTGAGACGGTTTCCTTCATCCAAAATAGTAATTACCTTATTTATTCTCCTATGTTAGTAGACTGAAAACTATGCTGCGTGCTGGTGCCGGAAAATGAGATATTGTGCCATTCGTTTATGATAGGTTCAGCTAATCTCTCCTTTACTTGGAGGCCCTTTATGTAGTTACATGTTCTTTGCAACCTTATCTGTTCGTTTTGTTCTTTTAGCTGTAGGGTCTGATTTTCTTCCTTAATGTTGTTTACGAGTTCTACTCGGATTTTCCTGTAGCATAGCTTAAATTACGAAGTTTCAATATGTAAAGTGTTTGTGTCTAATTCCGACAGACTAAGTTGGATAATTAATTATATAATTTTTACGTAGAGGAAAGATCTCCATGTTACTCACAGAACGTGATGAACATAAGAAATTTTGTTTCGAAAAGAAACCACTTCTGAATACCTGCAAAGGTTTCGGGCAAGAAGACCAAGACCTTGATTTCGAAAGTGTCAGAATTTGGAACCTATAGAACTGTTTTAAGCACTCAAGGACCGTAACTACAACATCAAAGAAAATTCAGTCCGGGAGATTTTCTAATTTGAATTAATTTATGGTCTTTTAACATATTGGGCTTTGGATAGGTTTGACGATGAGGAAGGTGTCTGCCAGAGCCTTTTCAAGGTACCATCCCGACATTTACCTGATGAAACTAAGGGGAAACTCCTAAAAAGTCTCAGTCAGGATGAACGGCCGCGGAAACCGAACCCGCGTACCTACCCATTGCCGATCCCAAGTCTGTGACGATGCAGCGTGAACCAGAGGGATGGGTACAGTACGTGATGTATATAACTGTAACATTAAATATTAACAAAAGTCAATATGGTGACTCTGTACAGAAATATTATTCCTCACGTTTATAATATTAATTTTCCGACTGAAAACAAAACATCATTATCACACATGATAAAGCAATAAGCATTCAAGTTCTAACTATCGGTAATTAAATATACCTCTATCAATTTGATATTTGCTTGTGAAACATGAATATTTACATGAAATATACACATCAGAAACTATTAGTTTTTGAAGCTCGCCTCTCTCGTATTTCATCGCACATTAAACATTGTGAAGCACATAAAATAGCATACTGGAAATACTGTATCAGATCAAACATAGAAAATCAACATATGCAATTTGGTATAATATTCTCAGTTTGCAACACTGGATTCCGTGCTTCACACGTAATGTTAATTATCACTGGGAAATGCCAAATATTAAATAAACCGACGCGACGTAGTGCTATTAAAAATATACCAGGTTTACAACACTGAAAAACTTATGATATGACATTTTAACTCGTAATAAATCAATGATCAAACTCTAAACACTACTTTAATGCGTACGATATGATTTAGCGCGAAATATTATTACATTCTTTATACATGCTTTTGTTTAGTTCACAATGGTTCATGGTGCCCTCAAATCTTGCAACGTAAATTTAACTCATTCCCCGACGCCATACAATGATTAAATTTTGCACAGTGACGAAAGTCGGTACAATACAATATTCCATTGTTACTTTCATATACAAAGTATTTCTATATATTTATGTATTTTAAAAGCATATATTATTTTTTTTAATATGGACTTCTTTATCCTAAAATAAATATTAGCCTGCAAGGATGTTGTATTTGACTGGTTGCAGAACACTTTAGGATTACAAAATATTAGCTTGAGACAAAGTATCCAAACACCGAAATAACATGAGAAAAAATAATAAAAAAACGTTTTAAATACATACTTTTCTTAAACAATTCGTACTAAAAACTAAAAAATAAGTTTATGCATGACCAAAAACAAAAGCATGGGGCGCATCAATTGAAAAATTTATAAAGTGAGTTATATGAGAGGCGCCCCATGCTTTTCAATGATGCACAAACAAAATTACTTTTTTACTTTCTAGTACAAATTGTTTAAGAAAAGTACGTTTTTGAAAAGCTTTTTTATTATTTTTATTTAACATTGTACGTAAACAAAATCGATTTGGGACACCGATTTGGAACACTTCTGCATCTCGAAAATGAAGCGAAATTCGACAAATGAGAAAAAATACCTTCTTTTCCTGTTTTGGTGTGAAGAATTCATCTGCAAAATTTCACTGTCGAATTCCATTTCTGTGTTCGAAATGGCAACAAACTTTAAGCTCCAAATTTGAACCCCTGTATCTAAAAAGTGAAGCGTAATTCGACAAATGACAACTACACTTGTTTTTCTTGTTTTAGTTGTCAAGAATTCATCTCCGCAGTTTGGCTATCGGATTCGGTTTCTGTGCTCCAAACGACAACAAAATTCAAATTTGAATTTTTTTAGAAAAAGAAACTTAAATTTTTCAGTTAGTTCTGCAATTGGGCAGCTAAGTTTTATATGTTTATAGCGTTAAGATCTCTTTCCAACGGTTATAAAATGTTCTGTTTTGGGAGAGCATTTCTCCCTTGTTAAGTCTAAGTTGTTGGGTATCTGTTTGCAAGGCACTTACACGAAATATCAATGTATATAAATTATGATGAGTGGTTTAAAGTAATCAGTCAACTGGCTGTAGATGTTCTATGTGTAAAGACAAATGATAATAGTGGAACTTACACGGTGAGAGGGGTGTCTGTATTAAGTGATGTAAGAATTTATAATCTTGGATGGTAGAAGATACCATAGCTTGAAGTTCTCATTCAAAGTACGAATATTGAACATTTGACTCGTATTGAAAATATTATTGGTTTAATATCTGTTGTGAAAATTCCTAATACACATTGTATTCTAGGTTTACTTACGTTTCTAAATATGGATAATACGACTGTATTATATGAATATGGGGTGACCTTTAGATACGCCCGCATCACTTCAATTTGCATATTTTTGGGGTATTGGCTTTACTATAGGAGTAATATAGGCAAAAAATGTGCAAGTTTGATCATGTCCTTCTGAAGGTGAGCTGTACATTATTTTTGTTCCTTTAGTCATTACATTTAGAACATCTCTTGAATATATTATATTTACAATTAAATATGTTGTCATAACCTCTGACGCACTTACCGAGAGATCGTAGGTTAGATGTTAGGGCGTTTACTTTACATTCGAAAGGTGTTAGGTTCGAACTCCGTGAGCTGTTATTCTGACTGAGGTTCTACCATGTTTATCTCAGTTACGTTAGGGTAATTCCGAGATAATACCTTCAAACTAGATCCTAGTCCACTTCCTTCCCACATCCTCTATCGTGTACCCTTTCCTGATCTGAGCTAAAGATGAGTAAAGGGTATTAATACAAATTCAAGCTTTGGTTTATTCATTTTGGCTTCGAATTTTGTCAATATACAGGTAGCGGCATAAGTCAGTTAAACGTATAAGTCAGGTGAACAGATTTCCGGTTACCTGACTTATATCAAACCCTGTATAATGACAAAAATAACAAATTTACTTCGTTCTTTATTGTTCAGTTCGTTCAAGAAGCAGACAATAACGAACCTACAGCACCAAAACTTCCTCTTGGTCAGGGGCGTAACTACTATGGCGCAAAATCCCGCAATGCGGAGGGCGCGACCCTTCCAAGGGGACCCTTCACCCTAACCTCTCAATGCGCCGAATCGATGTTGGCCTGGGATTTTCTCTGGCGGGGGGGGGGGGCATAAAATGTAGTTACTGTTCAGCTCTTAGTACCATTTAAATTGGTTCGATATTTCTACAAAAATGTCCGTTTTGTAAAAACAGTTTCATAACATGTGAAAAAGGTAATGTGCTGTATGGACATTCCTTCCACTAACAGTCAGAGGGATTAGAGCAAATCTAAAATTACTAATTTCTTGATTTTTGAAAACATTTGTCTGTTCTCTTTAGCTCAGTCATAATCCTTATACATTATTTTGTATTTATGCCTGTTCACCCAAGAGTCTACACACAAGAAGACAAATACAATACTCGACAGTAAAGCACTTCATCAATATTTTAAAACATGGAAAGAGAATACAACACTATTAATTTGCGCCACAACCTCCACCTTCCACCACCTTTGCTGTGATAGTGTTATCTAAATCCTAATTGTTACACAATATTATCCTCCGTTGAGCCGTTCTGTCAACAGACTTACATGCACAGGAGTAAAAAAAACGTTCAAACCAACTGCGTATTACACCAGCAGATCTCATCTGAATTATAAAATCATGATTTTATCTTCTTTAAAAGAAAATCTATCTGAAATAAAACGAAGAGGCTTATTTCTGCAGTCAATGCGGATTCATTATGTTTTTTGCTGACAGTGATTAATGTCTCCTGAACAAATATTCGATGCTTTTGTTTCCTCAAAATTCATTTCTCTTTCCTCTTTTTTCAACATATTGCATGATGGGAAACTTTTTATCGAATTTATTTACTTCATTAAGTCTTCTGAATACGCTTTAGATTAGCTAGGATACTACATTTTAATTTTACTAATTCATGCTTTTCATCCCACCTTTTTCTATTCTCCTGTCTCTCCTTCTTTCCGTTCTACTTTATATATTTCCTTTCTTTCTTTCTTTCTTTCTTTCTTTCTTTCTTTCTTTCTTTCTTTCTTTCTTTCTTTCTTTCTTTCTTTCTTTCTTTCTTTCTATTCTTCTATCTCTCTCTTTCTCTCTCTTTCCCTCTCTCTCTCTCTCTCTGTCTCTTCCTTCTTTGTTGTTTCTACCTTCTTTTGTCTTTCTTACTGTACTAGGGTAAGCTGATAAATACTAACAAGGAGAAGTGCGCAAGTGACATCCCTCCCCCCATATTACAAATCAATTGAAAGGTCTCGTTGGGTATAGTATAATGCCAAACGATTAGATTGCCCAAATATATCTACTACAAGTTATGGCCACTAGAGGGCCAGGAGGTTTTTAGACTATCTCGTGTCCTGCTATATATACCTACGATCATAGATCTTGATTGTATATATTCTTCGCAGTCCAGTAAATCATATTTATCAAAAGAACAAGTGGTTTCACCGCGTATTAACTACCTTTAACACTACACGTGCTCATTGAGTACAAATTGTATGTTACAGGAAGGTTACATGTGACAAGTACTGGGAAGAAGATAAAATTTAATTAATTTATGTGATAACAAAGAAATAAGTGAATAAAGCAAAGAGGTTGAGAATAGTGGAGCATGCTTCTTCCTCTAATTTCGAGCAATGAGAATTGCTGTGATGAATGGAAAGGAAATATCTTTAACAGATTGAAAATAAGCTCTATCTACAGGTTGGTCAAAATATCCTGGCGGCTTTTGTTATCTGGATGAAACCACACCCGCTTTTAAAAATTACTCAAGTCTTACTTTCCTTGTAAAGGTAAAATAATGTAACTACAAGACATTTCTAATATACTTTATTAATTACAGTTATTGCGTTTTTTCCAATGAATTTTCATACCCGAAGGTCTCTATGAGGTGAAGCCAAATGTTCTTTTGATACATATGATTCACTGGACTCCGATGAATAATAGAATCAAGAATGGTGATCGTAGATAGAGAAGGACACGAGGTAGAGCCTAGTGTCTCTCTAGCAGCCATAACTCATACTAGATATTTTTGGGCAATCTAATCTTTTGGCACTATACTATACCAAATGAGGCCTTTCAATTGATGTACAATATGTAGAGGTATGGTGGTGTCAGTTCCCGACTTCTCCTTGTAAACCTATTATAGTTCCCAAATCTATTTGTCTGTCATCTTTCTGATTGATTGATTGATTGATTGATTGAAAATTTGATGGGAAAATAATAATTTTTATCTTTTTCAGGTCTTTAAATAATAATGGATGCACACAACCTATGTATTATTCACTGCTCTCCATCAATGAGCTTTCATCAAGTGTCTGTACCTGATAGAGCTCTCAACACACGATATCTACAAAGACCTAACTTCGACAGAGAAGCCCTTTTCTAAGGTCAGGATCAGAAGAAAAATAGACTGTAAATTTTAAGCATGGCCAATTTCCCCTTACTAATGGCGATAAAGGTATTACTTCTAATCGGATCCCTAAACGTTTGGGCGGTGATCAGATGGATGAACATGTAAAGACATCAAAGACAGTTTGGGGGTATTTTCGGTGGATAGTGATAAGTGTTCCAGTGTCTCGCCACAGATGAAACTTAGCTATAAATGAAGATTTTCTCAGGGAACAGCAGTCTTCTCAGTGAAGTTTGCTTCACAGATTTTGGCAACAGTTTCTTTGATGGTGTGTAGATGTGCTGCTTGTGGACTACTTCAACAATTGTTGAACTATTAACGCACACATTATTACATAGCAAATTGAAGACTACACTGCAGTAAGAAGGCAAGACATGTGTGAAGAGGGAGTATAAAGTTACTTAATACTGCACCAGCCGCAGGACACAAACGATATCCCCAAAACTAGCAGATTCGAAGCTTGAAATCAAAACACACTCTCCGTACTCACCTGATTTGGAACCTTCTTATTATTACATGTTCACACATCTAAAGGAAGTACTCAAAGGATGATTTCAGAAGAGTCTTCACGTTTGTATTTGACGAGGCTGGAATTATGGAGCAAAGAGAGTCGCCGTTTCCTATAGTAACTATTTACTTCTTTTTAGGTTTAGAGAATTTACGAACCTACCCTTGTGTAAATCACACTCAAAATACACTTATTTTACGCTGCGCTACCTCAAGGTTGCATCTATCTTACGCTGTTTAAAAACAAATTTTCTAAAATTCTCTAACTGGCATGCTGGAGAACTGAAATTAATGGGTACAAGAAAGCGGACAGTTTATTATCAATCGTTTCTATTGGTGAGTTTTTAATGTTGCCTACCACGCCGTCGTAGCTCAGTGGTAGAGCATTGGCGTAACATTCGGAAGGTCGTGAGTTCGATCCCAGCGGTCGATCATCCAGGCTGAGGTTTTTCCTCAATCATACCAGGCAAATGCCGGAATGGCGCCTTCAACTTTAACCCTGGCCGACACTTTCCCGAATCCTATCGCTCCCCCTATCCCTGCTTGAACCTTAGATGCCTGAGGCCATAGATAAAAGTTCAAATTCAATACTGTCTGTGTAATTAGTTTTTCAGATGCAGTCTTTCATCTCTTCTTGAATAGATTTTGCTCATAATGTGTTGTGGTAAACTCTGGCGCACTGCTTTACGGATTAGGTTTCTTCAACATACCAGTAAAATGGTTACATTTACTGCCGGAGTTGTTTATGTCATTCTTCTGCAAATCGAAATACAACCTGAAGAAATGTTATGAAAATCGTGAAAAGAATAAATAAAAGAGAGAAAGAATTTAAGTTTACGAAAACAAAAAGAAGGAAAGAACAGGGTACAAGGGTACAGGGTACAAAGAAAAAGTGTTGTTTTATGTGCAAAAACTATATTTTAATTACATGAACGATATGAAAATAAAGTGATTACGCTGTTCAAGTTTCGATTTATGAATAAATTACGGACCAATACCAATGTTGTTCGTATTATTAGTGATGCTGGTAATGATAGTAACAATAGTAATAGTGATTTAACACTGCTTGCCGCATTAGTATAGTCATCGCTAACTTCCTTTCATGCCAAATCTGCACTGAAAGTAAGATTAAATACTTCCGCAAGGTTTAGCTATAAAATAATGCAAGGCATTTTGGCTATGAACAAAGACGTTGGTCGTTTCTCCTCGAGACCGTATGCGCTACACTCACTTCATTTGTTTATGCAATTAAAAGGCAGCATCCTTAATGAAGGCGGATGTAAGAGTCATTAAAATAGCTCATAACATTTGTATCCATACGTACAAAAGCAGTTTTGTAAACTAAATATGGACAGATGAAGGTTACAAAAGATTTTACAAGAACGACTTCTGCTATCGGTAGACTGTCCTGTCTGTGATTTGTTACTGTAGAATGGATTACTCAACGACTATATTTAGATAGCCACAAGAAGGTTTAATCTCAACTTCAATCGGTAATAACACTGTTAAATATAACAAGTTTATGATGTCTTTTTATAACACAACGGAACATGTGCAGCATTAAGAAGGTAGCAAGAGCTTCAGCTTAATTTTCTTCGTAGGGGAATACACCGTGTCAGAATTAAAGAACTTGACTGACCCTACAAAACAATACGAGCATATGTGTTTTAAAGAGAAAGCAATTATAAAACTCCACATTGGATGCTATAATATTTGCAAGTAGTTATGCAAAAAACGAACTAACCTACAAGATTGTACATTTGCAGAAAACTACATGGATGGATACTTAAAAATTGAAATTAACTTTTACAGAAAAGATCGAGTAAATGTGGATGTCATTATCGCCAATACTAAAAGCTAAATAATAGTTTCACTAAAGCATTCATGTTTTTATATTTCTTATTTTGCAAGCATAAACTTGCTATAAACGTGAAATCATTCACGCATTTCTGTTTTAGAAAAAAGTTACGAAAAGATATGAAAAGCCTCTGCCTCTTTTTTGACCTACATATCATCAATTTTATATATTTTTTTAAAAAAATGCGGCTTCCATCTAAAGATAGACGTCTTCTTCTAACAGGATTAGATAAACCATTAACTATTTCCCAAATTTTGCTAATTTTCGTAGAAGGTTGAATTTGATCACAGCTTTTGTTCCGATGGCTTTATCCTTTACAAACGCTCATTTGGATAGACTTTTCTTTTAATTAATCTACGTTATTTGATCTGGGTGATGGATATATTCCTCCCACCTCATCTGCTTTCTCTGTGATTTTTTTCCCTCCTCACATTCTGCGTTCCACCACAACAAATGAGGATATCATTTCTCGTGCAAAGTGTATGTTTTTGGTCAGGTAATAGTTAAGGATAAATTAATGGTATTAATAAACTTTTCATTGCTGTTTCAACGTTATTCAAACCACCATGATTGGTTAGGAGCTGCTCAATCAGGAAAGACAATCCCTTCAAATAAGGTTTTGCTTCTTTCCTTTTTGTTTTGATACGGAAGAATATCGAAAGGATTGTGAAATATTAGTGCTAAAAACAGGAAAAATGATAGCTTGTGCATAAATCTGTCCATTATTAAGGTCCATTGAACTTATTATGAATTATTGTAATTTTTAGGGAAATATGTCATGCTCTCGTTATTTTCAATAGTCCTTGTCTATTCGTCTTGTCTGCCCTAGTCAACCTGTTTCCTGTCATCACCAACTGTTAATTAAAGTCCTCTTGAAATATGGTAATTTTATCGATTGGTTGTTCCAATTCGTTAATCATTATTTGTAGTGAAATTTCGAAGAAGGAATATAAAGATCGACTACGGTGAATTCGGTATCACATAATATAGAATTGGTTTTGGCGGACTTGAACTTTACGATTGTCTATTACGTCTTTCGCGTTCAAATGTTTGTAGATTCGCGATCAACTGTCGCTCATTGTGACTGAGCTTTTGTCTGGATTCTCTCTGTCACACTAGGCAAATTCTAAGCCTTGATTAAAGCCAGGGCCGTCTCCTTTCCAAATAGTTCCCTTTGTTGATAATATGCTTAATATCCTATGAAAAATTATTTCTGAGTACTGTTGAGAAGTTGTTAAATAAATAAAACGATGTTTTCTCCCTTATAAAGGAAACTTTTTTTTATTATTTTGGCTTATCCTCTCATTCTAACATCCTTGGAAACTTTAATGACGTCACGTGTGCGGCTATCTGTTAGTTCTATAAATCTTGGCTTATATCAACTCCGCACGTTGTATTATTTTATGTAGGGACAAGTTTGACAAAACGGGGGAGGTGCTTCCCAACTCAGACTGATGGTTCCATCAGTCTAATAGGAGTTGAATTACTTACTTGATGTACATACAACAGAGGCAATTTCGTCGGTTGGAGTGGTGATTTCATGCATAGCGTGTCTTCGAGTTGAGTTTTTTTAATATGATTTTTCTACGCTTCAATTTATTTTAACATTAAATTTGTTACTTGTTTGTGGATTTGTTAAACTTGGACTGCAAAATATAAGTACTTCACCTTCTTTAACAGTTATTTATCTGTAATACAGTGGTAGTTTATTTGACCTTGTGTAACTTTCTGAGCAGAGCCATCTTGAAATCTTAAAACTTGGACAGTTGGACAAAATAGAGAGGCAAGTTGCTGCACAAAATAGGACTCGCTATTTGTATCAAGATTCTAAGTAAATATTTTCTGAAGGAATTAAAATTGTTTTATATAACAACAGAAAGAGGTTTTGGTTTGGAAACGTTTAAAATTGTCTTACAATTCTTGTATATCTTATCAAAACCGACATTTTTCTTCTTTTGTTTTAGTGTTTTATTTACCAAAACCTTTTCTCCCAATATTATTATCACTATTCTCATAACTTCTGCACGCATAATACACATTACCGAGCTGCCGTAGCTCAGTGGTAGAGCGTTGGCTTAGCATTCAAAAAGCCGTGAGTTCAATCCCAGCGGCCGACCATTCTGACTGAGGTTTTGCCTCGGTCACACCAGGCAAATGCCGGTACGGGACCTTGAACTTAGGCCCTGGCTGACACCTTCCCGTATCCTTTCCCCTACCCTACCCCGATCTGAACCTTAGTTGCCTAAAGAATATAAATAAAAGAAATCATCTTAATGATTTCCGATATGTGAAGAAATTTACTATTGACTATCTCATTTTATCATAAACGGAGAAAATTGACAATTTTGAAAAAACAATTTCCGGGAGAAACAAAAATAGTACTGAATTTTTTAATTATGTCCCTATTTAGTAGAAGGATGAAAGTTTCATTGGAGCCCAAAAGCATTCTGGTTAGTTGATTACTTTACAGAGTACAGTCAAATAAAATTAAACCACCCCGTTTTGTTCAACGTACAAGCGTCCAACTTTTACTCTTCTTAATGGAAGTTAAAGAAATAAAAAAAAAATATTTTAAGGACATACTTTTCTTAAACAATTCGTACTAAAAAGTAAAAAATAATGTTGTTTATGCATGACTAAAAAGAAAATCATGGGATGCGCTCTCATATACAGTCACTTTATAAATGTTTGAATTGACGCGCCGCATACTTTTCTTTTGAGTCATGCATAATCAAAATTATTTTTTACATTTTGGTACGAATCATTTTTAAAAAAGTATCTCTTTAAAAAAAAATTATTATATATATATATATATTTTTTTTTTTTTTTTTGCAGTATTTCGGTGTTTGGATACTTCTTTTCAAGCTAATGTTTTGAGACCCAAATCCTAAAGAGTTCTGCAACCAGTCAAGACCCAAGGTCCTTGCAGTTTAGTATTTATTTTAGGATAAAGAAGTCCATATTAAAAGATATTAAAAAGTGTTTTTAAAATATATAAATATATACAAACATATGAAAGTAACAATGCAATATTGTATTGTCATCCGACTTACGTCGCTGTGCAAAATTTCATTATTGTATGGCATCGGGAAATGAGCTAAATTAACGTTGCAAGATTTGAGGACAGCACAAACCATTGTGAATTAAAGAAAAGCATGTAAAAAAAAGAATCGAAATAAACACAGTTGTATATAATGCAAACAGAAACAGAAATGATCATAGAAAGTGTTTCTCAACCTTGGGTCCGCGGACTCCCAGGGGACCGCGACATGTATGCAAGGTGGCCGTAATAGTTTTACGTGTAATGAGTTTTTACTCCATTATTTACATCATATTATTCAGATTTCGTTTTATAAAATAATTTTAAAATACGATAGTGTTTACCACGAAAACAAAGTTAAAATTGAACACAACAATAAACAACATTTAATAGGCTGATCCGTCTGTCCTAAAGTTGGACATTCACTAAATACTTGAACTAAAAAGAAATGGAACAGCTAATACACCACTAACAGCTCCTTCGTGTGTCTTTCTTGTTGCTAGATACAGGCTTTTCCAAACCCTTTATTCCATAATTGACACCAAGGAAATAGTCTGACTTTCCTGTAAAATTGGTAAAATACGTCTAGAGACATTGTAGTATGCTCAAATAATAGAAAGACTGTTTTTATAGTAGGTTTTTCTATTGATCGCGAAAAAGGTGAAGACTATTTCTTTCGGCAGCAAAGACAATAACTCGCAATTTGCTTGGCAAAAAGCATTCCCAGGAACTTGATTCATTTTTCTTTCGAAAAACACTGTGATGCGGAGGATCGACAAAATGGCTGAAAACGTACGGACACATCGATCCAACAACGCCTGAGTTCCAGGGAATATTTTTCATTAAATTAGATAAAAGTACCGATATTTCGGGAAATGTAATGCGGTAGCATTTGTTCGATATAAACACAATAGCAAGGCTCATTAGGTTTCTTTCTTTTTTTAAAAAAAAAAAAACTGCCGTTACATACAACTGGAGAGGCCTTGTTTAACATTCTTAATTTTATCCTTGAAAACAAACTCGAATGGGTTGTTGGAATCAGATTGTGCTTGGGTAATGGCAGAAAAAAATTGACTTTTTGCGCCTGTTGAGGCTGTTGTACCCTCTACCAAGTGGGCGCACTGCAACATCCAACGTGAAGCATTGGCTATACGTGGAATGCTATCCAAGATGAAAAATGTTTCAGCGAATCCGTTAAGATTGTAAATTTTGTCAAGACCCATCCACTTAGCTCCAGAATTTTTGTTGCATCGTTTAACGTGGTGGGAAATGATCGTGAAAATTTACTCTTACATTCTGATGTACGCTGGTTATCTCGCGGGAGAGTTCTGACTCGCTTATTGGAGCTGCTTGATGAGGTGAGACTTTTTCTGATTGGTTCAAAATTGAAACCAATACCAAACAAATACTTAAGTTACTTCTCTTAGCTTTCGACACTTGCTTCTTTGTCATATTTTCTCATTTCTAAATACATTAAATTCAAGTCTCCAAGGTTCCGGTGTCACTGTATTGTCAGTAGAAGATAAAATTGAGATCACAATAAAATAAATTAAAACTTTGCGCTCATCGTATCGACAATAAGGAATATGATTCATGTTTCACGTTGAACGACATTTTGTTGACGACAAGCGAAACAGAACTTCGAAATGAAGATTGTGAGAGCATGAAGGAGCATTTGCTTTCTTTGGGTTCCCATATGAGAGCTTACTTTCCGGCTTCCAACGAGAAAAACAATTGGATGATGAAACCCGTTTCTAAACTATGAAAATGAGCTGTCACCAAATAATGAAGACCATATTATTGAGTTGTCCATCGATTCCTCCTTGAAGATGATGTTTTCCAGTTTGTGTTTTCTGGATTTTAAGTTACATGCGCGGTCTTTCTATCTTGGTGTTTCCAGAAGTGCCATTTCACATCTTACACCTTTCGCGACTACTTCCCGGTACTTGTATGAATCAACATCTCTGCCCTTGTTTATACGAAAAATAAATACAGAAACAGGCCTTATCTAGAGCCAGATCTGTGCCTAAAAATATCCTCTTTTTAGCCAGATATAAAAAAGTTGACAGTTGTAAAATACATTACATTACATTGATAAATTGTAATTAAACAAAATCCTGAAATTGTATAATTGCTCGCGAATTTTATAATAATACCTCGCGACTTGCAGTATTGTTAGCAAACTGTATGCAATTGCATTTTCATATATTAAAATTGAATCTCTTTTTAAGCTACAGATAACGTAAAGGCATCTATTGATAGTACGCTCGTATGTTTAATGTTTTCCTTGGTTGTAGGAGCAAGGGTTCGTAAGGAAACTAGTAAAGAATCAAAGGGTCCGCTGCCTGCAAAAGGTTCGGAAACACTGGGCTACAGCATTTCAATATCCACGATGATAACTTCTACTAGAAATCAACAAAACTCGTGTCTTAATTACTGATATTAGAGCAGGTACCCTTCATCTTGCATCTTTGAGGTAAACGGATTAATCAATCATTTTTGCATCGGAAATAGATGAGAAGGGATATTTTTGTATAACTTTAAATGAACGAACCATGCAATTCTTAACTGTCGCTGGAACGGTTATTGGTATCATCTTGACTTGTTTCACCAAAGACGGGACTCAACAACTATATGCATTTCCAATAGTTCAGAACATTTTCTGTGCATGTTGAAATGTATTCTTGCACATGTTTACCAACAGATTGAAATTTCCCCGTAGTGTGTGCATATCTAAAGTGTTTAAACATGTTCTGTTCCTCAGAAAACATGCGGTTGACTCACAAAAAAAAAAACATTTACCCACAAAATTCAATAATGCACGTACATTTGGATGGAACAATTTCGTTACTTAGATGTAACGTAACATTTTAACAGAAAGTGCCAGACTCCTCTTCGCACACACAATTTTCGCAGACGAGAAAAAAAAAGGTAAAGAAACTTTCGCAGAGTTGCATGTGCGGAGGGAGGGAGGGAGGAACTGCCATCAATGCTGTTAGCAAAGTTACGGCAAGTTTAAAGCACTGGAAGTAGAAGTTATCAGATATAAACTTGTTTTCGTAAATTGGGAAAAGGAATTTCTTGTACGTAACTAGCCTGTTTTCTTTCGAGAAAAGCGCACTCTGCGAAGAAGGAGAAGAACTCAACAGATTCTGCTTCGATTTCTAGTTAAATGTTGGTTGAAATCATCCAGCTTTATCTAACGATACGGGAGTGATCGGTTAGCGTCGATGGATATGCCAGAGCAAAAATTGAACCTCGATCGTCTACTTTCAGTCTGAACCAATATGGACCAAATTTTTAGTTCTAACTCATTTTTCTGCGCATGTTATCACTGTGCGGCCCGTTCTTTCCTTTACGATTTAATCCTTGAACTATGCACGTGACGGGCGTGCATATAATAGTACGTAATGTTTACGTTTTTTTGTTGTAAAAATTAATACATAATCCATAAAACGGGGCTGCACAGCGATAACAAATGTAAATAACTAAGGTAAGTTATAACTAAAATTTTGGTCCATATTGGTTTAAACTTGAAGTGGCTGACACTTGAATATCTAAATGCTGCTTTAAGAATTGTAATACTAATATAATTCAAACTTCAAAAATCGAATATCTTATATATCTAACTTTAAAAATTTCTTATGCCTGACACTGAATTTGTTGTTGACACCAATTATGATAAAAGAAGAAGCTTATGATCTTGAAGAGTCTTTTAATGGGTATTTGATGTCAGTCACAAGAGGCCTGGCAGTTAATATCTGATATTTCAGAAGCGATGAATTTATCCAAATAGAGAATGAAATCTTATCCTACGAGATCTGACAATAAAGTAGGGAGACTTATATTTTCCTTTTGTATTGTAAACCCTGCTGCTTATTATCATGTGTCATGCTCGACATTGAACCTTTATTCATTCCCACTGCAACCTGTGTGATTCTGAACTCACTCAGTTTGGAGTAGCTATTTGTATTATAAGGCCGTGTTTGTAATACTAATCACAAAAGGTTGTAGGTGAGATTTTTTTGAAACAATATTGGCACAAAGTTTTCGAATTCCCAAAACTTCAGTTTGAGTGCTAGAAAAACACTATCTCAATCCATGTAATTGTTTCGCCAGATCCTAGGTTTTGTTTGTTTGTTTGTTTGTTTATCCTTACTGTGTGATTCCGTTTTTGTGACGACTGTCAGGAACGCAACATTAAATAGAAACAGCTACTACAGATTGAGAAAATACAGGACCACATCAATTGCGGAGGGAATAAAAAGAGTAGTGTCTAAAGATAGAATGTCCTAATAAGGCGGGGCAAATTCTCGCGCAGGCGCATAACTTCTCAAAAAAGTAAATATCACTTCGTAGCAGGTGCTTTTAATTGTCAATTTGGTGTATTGGTAGCATGTCGGAAAGCTAATACAGAGAATCCAGGATCAAATTCTGATGTGGTTTTGTTTATATTTTGTCTTTAAGAAAAATAAATTTTCTCTTTTATATGTATATATACACGCATTAGGAAATTTAATAACATTGGTGACCAAGGGCACGTGGAGGTTAGTTAAGTCAGGTACGATTTTTTTTATTGCACACTCGATTAACTTGTGTTTTTTCAAGCTTTCGAAAACAAGACTTTCTATGTTTAGACGCTAGGATAAAAAGACTCAAGATCGAACACGACAAATTGTAGTGCTGCAGGATTACCAATACAACTGAAAAAAATTATCTCCGCATTTCCTTGTTAGACCTCGTTTTATGATATGCTATAACGCAGGTGGTCAGTACACGCAATACATTTTACCAAGGGCACGAATATTTATTATGTTCGAGTGAAAATTCTATTGGTCCAAATAAATGTTCGGAACCATATTGTCACGAGCATATTGGAGCAGCGTTATATCATCATTTGTACTAGGACTTCGGCCCAGATTGGTTGTAAGAATAGGTGGTTTTGGAAATAAATATGTTCTTGATTCCTTTTGCTTTTTTTATCGGTTCCATTTTTTGAACATATCCTTACATACATCCTGGAGTAATTTTTTAAATAGGTGTGTTCCCTACGTAAACATACAGACATTTTTTTTTTATTGTTTGGATTGATGTTTCATTTACTAATTAAACTTTTCTTCCAGCAAAATCTCACGCCAGAAACCGGAATAGCGTTAGTGGTAAATCTCTACATAGAATCGACCGGGGTAATTTGGGGACGTTACACCTTCTGGCTGTACATTTTCATATTCAGCACACAAACGTTTGTGTATATTCAACCGAATTTCTCTCTCTACAAGCAAAAATTGAATTACAGCTTATAACTTATTGAATTTACGATCTTCAGGCAACTTTGGCTCAGAGCGAAGTGGGAAGAAGAGAATATGTGGGAAGTTATTCGGCCTGGGCCTAGTTCGAAGGTACCAACATGGGATAGTCTATCACTAAAAAATCCTTGGAAAAACCTCGGTCAGGATAGCCGATCACTTGGAGCAATCCCAGGACCTACGGAATGAGAAGCCAATGGTCTACCAAATCACTGAAGACCGCTTGGTAACACCCCATTGTTTGTTAGACAAGTCGTTCACAGACGCCATTTTCTCAGGTTCTCACATTATAGTCGTTTTCAACAAAAGACTATTATGTCGCTTTATTGAATTATATCCCCTGTAAAATCAAGTTTTAAACTATTCAATAGTTCAACATATATACAGAAAAAATAGAGTGTGTTGGAAAATCGAACCGACAAAACGACCTCAAGAGATTCCTGGCAAGAGATTTCAGAAAAGTGTATAGACCATCCAGGGTGCACAAACGCTTCGTTTCGGTGCTATAGGTTATGCATGGTGTGGGAGTATGCCCTCTAACGCTTGATATTTCTAATACTATCAACAGTAGAACTGAGGTGGCATGGTACCCTCAAAGAATTTAAATCTGCTGTATCCAAAAATGCGTATTTCGAAATTGAGTAATGGGTGTACAAGGGATTCCTCAAAGAAACTAGGGGATTCCGAGAAATTCTATAAAGTAAAGGTAAGCACCTTATATCAAATAACAATAATTCGTTTCCAGCAAGTTGATATCTCAAAAAGATTTCCTTTGCGGGACGATTATTTAAAAAGATATGTGGTTGCATAACAAAAAAACTATAAATTAAATATGCCGTATTTCGACGAGATTTTCTGTACTTTTTTTATCAGTAAAAGAGACTGTCATTGGTGGTTAGATGCTAGTGATTAAGTTTAACATCTGTACTCATACGGAGTGTTTGTTCCAGAAGATTTTATTCGAGAGGGAGACTCGTGGGGCTCACGAAAATTATAAATAATGCCAATTGGCTTAAATGTACTAAAATATAAAATATCAATAATGTTCCTTACCAATATGTTGTAATTCCTTAGTTACCCTCAAAATATCATGAACAATATTTATAGGATGTACTATTGTATACGTATTTCAGTATACGTATGTTAACACTAATTCTTTCGGGAGGGCGGTTGAAAACACCCGGAAGGCAAAGTCCCCCCGAAAGCATGCCTGAGACAAATAGTGCTCATACGGAAAGTTGTCTCACTCGTAGTTTCCTCGACTCACAGTTATCCCAAGCGAATGCCTGGGAATATCCTACCTGTATCCAATTTTGCATTTTGAACTTTTGAATATGAAGTTTGAAGTCTTTGAGAGCACCATGCCACCTCAGTTAATTGTTAATGGTGCTTGATATATCAAGCTCTATAGTTCATTTTACTCCACACTTTCGGCACCCCATAGATCCGAAACGAAGCAATTGGGCATCCTCAATAGTCTAGACTTATTTCTTATTTTTATGTAAGGAATCTTGTGAGGTTTCTTGGTGTTGTTTTGCAACACCCTATATATAATAGTAATAATAATTGACAGCCATATTCAATCCACTACTGAATGAGGCCTCTTCCAGAGGAAGGGGTTGGGCTACTGTTCCAACGTTGACCAGATGTGTTGGGAGAGGAGAGCCGAAGCTCTCAACTCTGTGATCGCCACTGTGTTTTATTCACAGCAGCTTCCCAATGGCATCACGATAATGGATGGTTACCGTTCCAGACCCTCTCGCTTTGGAACAAAATCCTTGGCAGAGCTGGGAATCGAATCCGGGACTCCACGATCAGCACTCAGCGATGTTAACCACTAGGATTTCCCTCTGATACAAAAACAGGCACACACAGCAGCGTAACAATGTGGTACTATTTATTTCCTAAGCTTCTGCTTTTAAAAATAAACTACCAAGAATCTTTCTTCTCTTACAGTAAATAAAGAGAAGAACAATTACATAAAGGTGGTACAGAGTATCATTCAGGATGTAACAAGAACATGAACATTGATTTCACTTGCCGCAATGGCACGTGTTAACATAGCCTAACAGACCCCTTGGCCTCCTTTATGTAACTTTCAGTTTTACCTTTATGTAAGTTTGAAACACGCAAGAGTAAGTAAACAACACAAAATAACCTGAAGCTGTTTCCCTGCACGTGGCAGCAGTTCAGTTCTTCTTCAGGTTTTTGCTCTTCTGCTCAGCTCCTCTGAGGTTTCTTTTTCTCAGAATCGCTCTTCCAACATGTTTCCAAACTTCCATAGAACTTGTGTAATGTTTGATCTCTTTCCTGAACACTTTCATTAACATCCTTGCTCCTAATATTCCAGTAAAAATAGCAGTGAACCTAGAAGAAACTACAATAGAATTTCTAATAGCAGTTTCTAGATGAAAAATGAGTGCTGAAAACGATGGAACAAAGTTTATCACCGTAACACTATTCATAACTCCAATATGGCGGAAATTAACAAAATGGCGGATTTTCACAGGATATCTATGTATGTCTGTACGTTTGTTACCTCGTAGAGTCTAAACTACTAGAGCGATTTTAACAAATGATGTGTCGTTATATTCGCCTTGAATCATACTGTATCCTAGGCTATATGAAGCTATGAAATAATAAATCCAACATGGCCGATATCAACAATATGGCGAATTTTCATGTGCTATGTATGTATGTAAGTTTGTTACCTCGTAAAGCCTAAACTACTTGAACGAGTTTTACAAATGAGGTACCATTGGATTCATCTTGATCCAGAATGTGTTCTAGGTTATATCAAGTCATGAAATAATAAATCCAACTTGGCGGGTTTTAATTTCAGAAGAATTTCTGATAGTGGTTTCTAAATGAAAACTATGTGCTGAAAACGATGGAATAATGTCTACCACTGTAACTCTTTTCGTAGTATCACAAAATTACAAGTTTTGAAGGAAGTGCTGAAAGGTCAAACTGTTTTACTTCATTGCTTTTTGATTCACTTTCGTAAACTTGCAGAAAATATTTTATTTATTCATTTACCTTCTGCAGAAGTTGAGTTCCCAATAATAGAGATCTTAATCATTATGCATGTAAACAATACATAATAATAAAAAGAGGCAAAAAATAAAAAAATCCAAAAACTAAAAAGTTCACAATAGTTTACAGTACATAATAACAAGAATATAATAATTTTCTTTTACAGTACTCACACTCATATACCAGTATAAATTGTAGAGTTTTTTATTATTATTATTATCGGATAGAGTGAGTCTTCTTATTATACACTGATTACACCCATAAGGCAGTATAATATCTGTAAAGTTTGTTTTCTTAACTTTTCTTTTTCAAATGACGGACTCTGTTTATGTTGACAATTATCACACAAATTTCTTCACAGCATTACATGTGTTATGGAAGAAAGATCTACCAGGTGCGTAAATATGAAACAGGAATTTATGTACAGAAAAGACACAGTGAGTGGATGACAATGCTAAGCACTATTTTATTCGAAGTATTGGACATCGCTAGCGATACATTTCTGCCATCGTTCCGGCAATGTGTGGATGCCAGACCAAAAAAACTGTACCTCTTGTGCTGCAAACCACTCATCAAGCCATTTTCGTCAGATGTGAAGCGCTGGTCAGCAAGTGCGTGTCCCATGGATGCAAATAAGTGAAAATCGGAAGGCGCCAAGTCTGGTGAGTAGGCCGCATGGGGAAGGATTTCCCAGTCGAATGTGGCAATCGTTTCCTTGACCGGTTTTGCTGTGTGGGAGGGAGCATTATCGTGAAGCACAATCACTTTATGTTGTCTTTGGTCATATTCTGGAAATTTTTCACGCAAAGCTTGATGCAAATCGATCAATTGTTGTCGGTAACGTTGGATATTAACGGTTTCGCCAGGTCTCAGCTCATCCTCATCCAACAAAGCTTGCAATTCGCTGTCTGCAAACTTTTTCGGTGGTCTTCCACGTTCTTCACTTCTCACGTCAAAATGGCCACTTTAAAATTTTGTAAACCACGCATAGCACTTTAACTTACGAAGATCACCATAAGCTTCGACAAGCATGCGATGCGATTCTGCAGCAGTTTTCTTCAAATGGTAACAAAAAATCAATGATGTCCGCACATCGTAGTTTGTAGGTACAAATTGCGCCATGTTCAACGCTATTACACACTACACTATGACATAAAACTTGTCTGGTTATGAGTTGCATATCGTTATCAGCAGTCAAAACAAGCAAGTGGCGCCAAGGACGCAGTTTTACGGTAACCACAGTGACAGCTAACTCCGTCTATACACAAATTTCGGTTTCATATTTACACACCTGATACATACATGACAGGTGAAAATCCGCCATATTGTTGATTTCCACCATATTTGATTTATTTTTTCATAACTTCATATAACCCACGTCACAGTATGGGTCAAGACGAATCTAACAATGCCTTATTTGTTAATATCTCTCAGGTAGTTTAGGCTCTACGAGATAAGAAACTTACATACATACATAGCCTGTGAAAATCCGCCATGTTGTTCATTTCCGCCATATTGGATTTATGAATAAAGTTACAGTGCTAGTTCCTGTTTGAGAGTGTCATGAAATTCCTGTAGCAATGCATTGTATGTCATGGAGGTCAACTCAGGGATGTTGTGTTCAAATGGTAATGTGTACCTTTCAAGTGTTAAATGGCATGCCTTGTAATCAATATTGTCATCATCCTTTTCTCTCTCTCTCTCTTGATCTAACCTTGAACCTTTTTTCTGGATTGGTCTGTAACCAAAAGTTGGTTTTGATACTACTCTGAAATTTCTTAGGTGGAGAAGAACAGGAGTATTTGCATTGTTTAGACTGTTCCTAGTTTCTGTATTGAATAGAGAAATCAAGGTTTCGTCAATTGTCGTCAAAGACTGTAACAATTGTCCGTTTGGTAGTACAGTTCCTCGTCAAAAGACCAATAGAAAAATGGAGAACTAAAGTCTTGACGCCACATTCGGTTGATTACCACAGCAACGGCGAAGGCCAAGTCTAAACAAACAGTAAGTTTTGGAAGCAGAAAGGTAGGAAATCAGTTGTGGTTGTTAATATTTTTCGATTTGTTGATTATTTCGATGACGATCAGAGACTGATTCAAAGAGTAGAAAATGTTGTGGAGTTCAAACATGTGCGTTTGCTTACATATGACCGAGATTTGATACACATACGAGGGAAAGTGCAAGAAAGGACATTTGAACAGTAAACATAATAAGTTGAGGTAAGTAGCTAATTTATATTCCGGTAATCTCCTTTTATGAAACACAGACAAAGGTGATATTAACTTTCGAAATCCTGATTTATGCTATACCTTGTATACTTTTCCTACAATATCAATTTGAGCAGCTGTACATAGGGTTAAAGGGTTTCGTTTTAGCATTTGAATTTATCTTCTTGAGTGTGCGTCCTTAACTATAACCGAATTAGCAACTTCAGTTTAAGCTTCTTAGATATAATTATTATTTTTTTTCATCAAGAACTCTGTAATCAACGATGAATTATCCTCATAATCTTATCAACGTATTCAAACTTGCGTCCAATAACATTGCGAGAAATGTGTTTACTTACGTAATTGGCTCCTCCCATTTCCTTTTCTAGTTTCAGTCCTTTGGAAACAGAAAAAACACGTGTCTCTTTCATTGTAATGATGACAATCTGGCACAAACCACAAAACCATAACGAGTTGTTGAATATCGAACACTACAAACCTACTGCTAAACACCCGTTTGTTTAGACTGTAACATGGCTGGTTACCATGGCGAAGTGCCGGATCTAACGTAAGACTTTAGTCCTCCATTGTAATCCAGGAGGTCTTCCTCACTTCATCCAATTATCGAGGAGTGACCCAACGTGAAGTGGAAATGGATGTTCTGTCAACATTCTTTCAACAGCGGCATTAGAGAATCCTTTATGGTTACACATGAGTAGCCCAGTGCGCCACGGTGGCTCAGTTGGTAGAGCGCTCACCTCTGGTGCTAGAGGTCGTCGGATCGATATTAGCTCATGCCATGTGGGTTTGTGGTGGACAAACACCATGTGCGTGGGTTTTCTCGGGGTGCTCCCGTTTCCTCCCACTTTCTTCATTTCACCAATTCATCCCATCATCATCCATACAGCCTGAGTCATAGTTGCCTAAAGGTCTTAAAATAAATTCAAATTAGTAGCCCTGAAGCAAAGAGATACAAGTGACATCACGAATATTAAAAAGCGTTCGGGTATATCAATGTATTTCGGGTTAAATATATAAAAGATTATCTGGAACTTTTTTATTCGTCAATATCACGTGTATCCCTTGACTTCTGGAGGTGACATATGTCCTGAATAATTCGCCTTCTGTCTTCCATAACCAAAACTTCAATACAAGCGATATTGTCTTCGGTGGCGGTAACAATAAGGCCTCTGAACTTTGGCAAATCTTTAGTTGATTTCCACAGGTCAGTAAACTCATGTCCACCTTTGAACAGTACTGTCAACAAAAATCATTGTTTCCACAAGCGTCCCTCAACTGTTATAATTAATATCATTTTTCCACTAGACGCATATTAAAACTATATGACCACATATTCCTCCTTCACAGTAAACTCCATGATTTCAGGGCAGTGTCAGAAGAGCCTTTCCTCACTGTCGAGGCCAGAAACATAGGTTAAAATTAGAGGCTTAAAACTTTGCAAGGCTATAATTTAAAGTATAAAGTTAATTCACACCTACAGCTAATTATCTCTTTAGGGTATTTTGCAGAATAAGGGCAAAACGTTATAGACGTTTAGTACGCACACGTGTATCTGCATACAGAAATCGGGAGAAAGTTCCATCTGTTCTTTATTTGAACGAGTTGGTGGAAGAATGGTACAACCCATACTTGATTTAATATTAAGATGTTGTATTGGTGTATAGAGGCGGCCGTAGCCTTTGCGGTGCCCTGGGCAATGATTAATCCTGGGGTCTCACGAAATCGCAATAACCAAAACCCCGATATATGTACAATTGAACATACATACATACAAAACGTGTGTGTTTGTGCGCAAATGCAAAGCCTCACTTCGGGTGAATGTGATCCCGAAGAACTTTTATATCGAGAATTGAGATATTGATTTACAAGAAATAAAGGCGATGTAATGAAACGCAATATCGTTTAATTAGGAATTCGAGAATTAGCTTTAACTAAATAAACAAGTACAACTTTACAATAGTAAGGCAAGTATTGTTTTCTATTTTTCTGTAGTTAAAGGCTAATTCTGCGACTTTTCTTGTTGCTAAAATCTTCAATCAAATCGCTACAATCTAGAGTAATGCAACGTCGTTTTCTATAGATAGAAGAGCGATAGCAGACATCCGGTCTTGAGTCATGGTATTTCTTAGATAGGTCTTGATGTGTTTCAGCTTCGCACAGCCAGGATTTTTACTATGCACTTATTTCCACACAAACAAAAAAATTGGAGAGCTCTTAAAACATGGCATCTACTCAATCAACTATGGTCAACAAATTTCAATTTGAAAATAAATAAAACACAGTAAACGAACAATAAGATTGATCATTTATTTGTATCGATAAAAAACTACCACTGCAATATTTTACGTGACTCCAGGCACCAGACAGGCAAAACTACTAATTAATAGTCGCCAACGCGGGGCCTCTCTGGGCGCAGGGCCCTGAGCGCTTGCTCGGTTCGCCCGTACCTAAGGCCGCCACTGCCTGTGAAACAACAGCATAGGTATACCGAAGTCTATAAAGAGTTAATTAGCTGTTAGGAAACTCTGATTGTTTCCCTATGTTCATGGGAAAAGGGCTCATCCCACAGCGATATCAAGACCACTCGTAGATTTCTCCTCTCTACCATGATTATTATCTGTCATTAGGATCATTAATTGACACTAGAGTTGAGTTTATTAGACACAATAAATAAGTTATCAGTTTGTGTGGTGAATTTTTTTTTATATCGTCAAGAACATGTGGATATGTGTGGTTCAGACCTGAAACAGATCAGCGGGTCCATCGGTACATCCGGGTGAAGTTTTAGGCCGAGTCTATGTTTAGGACACGGTAACCCGATTTTCACCTCAGCAACCCGATTTCGGCCAGGAGACCCTGCAGGAATTGCAGAGTTTTTATTATTTTCTTGTACACTGTGACATTTAAAGTGTTTCTTTCAGAGGGTGACCGAGATAGGGACTTTTACCCTGCATCGCCACCAGAACACGAAACATTCGGCAGCCAAAAGTTCCTCACAACATTAATAACATATGGAAAGTCTGATGTTTCAATTTATTTTAAGGCCTTTAGGCAACTATGGCTCAAACCGTATGGATAATGATGGGATGAATTGGTTGAATGAAGAAAGTGGGAGGAAACGGGAGCACCCCGAGAAAACCCACGCACACGGTGTTTGTGCACCACAAAGCCCACATGGCATGAGCAGGGATCGACCCCAAGCACCAGAGGTGAGCGCTCTACCAACTGAGCCACCGTGGCCCCGGAAAGTCTGATGTATCCGGAAAAAGACTAAAATAAAGAAGGCAGTTGTATTGTCTGACGCGTTAGTCAGTATTCGATCGTTTGGTTTCCGGACCATAAAGTCAGTCTGGCTATTTGGTTCAATACCGAGTCAGTCGATCACTCCGGTCAAGATCATTTCAATCCAGTCACCGTGTCAATTGGGTCATTTGGCTAAGTTTATGACTGGGTCACGGGAGTAATCAGGCCACCTAGATTCGACCCAATTCCGTTGTCGGGTAGCAGAAGGTAGAGCATGTCGTGTGTTGGCATAGACAGAGACTAGTATTGTTCAATGCATGTTGGAAACTAATACTACTAAACCTAACAAAATGCACAAATTAAGTAGACATTTTCGACTGTTTACCGTCCTAAGTAGGTCATTTTGGACTATTTGCCACGTTCAGTAGTCAGTTCGAGACTATTTTCCATAGTGGGTAAGTTGCAAAGGATATTATTTCGGACTAATTTCCACAGTAGATATATTGTATGGACCATTTCCAACTATTTGTTGTAGTGAAATTTGTTACTACTGGTCTTCCAATATTACTTGAAAATCCGATTCGGTGAGGTATTCACAGAATCTTGACAAAATGATTACATCAAGCAGAGGATACGTTTCTCAAATTCATGGTCTGAAGAACATAATTCATGACGGCAAATTGTAAAACAAAAATACTTCTTTATGTTGAGATGAAATATTCATAGACAAGCGTAGAGGGACAAAGATATACATCGGAGCATCTGTGTTTTACAACTAGAAGAAATCCAGAAATAATTGAATCAGGGTACAATATATAAAATGACACCGACATTTGAGTTCAAGATTATTCAGTTACCAGACGATCGGACTAATATTCTTTGATATTCACAACTCAAGAATACATGTTAACCTAAGAATTGTAAACAAATCTCTTAGTAACACAGTAGCAATGAATTTAATATTGATTATATAGTTCGCAAAACAAGAAGTACAATATACAATAGTATTCAGTTCTCAGGTATCTTCAAATATTAGTTCATTTTTTTATTATAAAAGGATAGATATTTGACGTTAAAATGTTAAAACACGTATTATAGATTTGGTGTCTTTCTTTACAGCATATAACACTTGGTATACAATCATTCTTCAACTTCATTTTCCACATATTCCTCTTCAACCATAGTTAGAAACTGATAATAACTCCAAACCACTACTATTTGGTAAAAGACAAATACTGTCAGGAAAGAAACAATAAAACATGAGTTTAAAATCACATTAATTTATCATCAAATGTAATAGATCTATAATAATACAAAAATGTATTAAAATTATTGACCATAGCCTATACACAACATTAAGTCTTCTCCAAACAGTTAAAGTAAAGGCACCAGTAATTGACCGTGTGTAAGAAGTTTACCTTTTGTAAGAAAAACGCTCAAATGTAATAGCATTACAGTGATAACCTCATGAAAAGAAAAGCATCCGACAGGCCATTCCATCTATTATCATTCCATCTACATACTTCAGCAATGTATTACAGTAATTTCTTGACATTTTCTGCAGTACGATATTTTGTTTAAAAGGTGTACTTGGACTGCGGGTATAAAAGTCTTAATTTTGCACCTATATCAGTAATACTTTCAGATTTAGAATGGTCTGAGTATCTTATATTTGAATTAATGGAATGTAGTCCAGTTACAAAAAAGGCGTGATTTCTTGGTCAGGGTTAAACTACTGAATTAATTATAATATTTTGATAAATTGACCACAGAGGTAACTTTTTGCTCAAATCATGTCCTTTTTTATGATCTTCATATTTCTTTGTAAAAAGTCTTAGAGATGAATCGTCAAATTGTCGAACCTGTAATCCCGTTGATCCCAGTTGATGACTACGAGGTTAACTACTAAAACGGAAAGTCAATGACTTTAGGGACACTCGAAGTAAATCGAATCGAGTTTCCCTTCACCTGAAGCTACTTTCCAACCATGAATGTAAAATACTCAAAGTTGGAACTTGCTTGAAGTTTTGGTGATCTCGAATCGATCAACTTCGACTGCCCCTAAAGTTATTCTGAACGCAAAACGGTGTAGGCAACTCCAAGTCTGCATGTGGTCATAAGAGTTTTTTAAACCAAAAATTTGTTTCCTGATGCTATCACTTTAAAGTAACTCAGTAATTTACATAAAATACATATACAAAGATCTCAGCCTTCAAACAAGTACATTTTGTAATGGGAAATGTATTATCCTCATACGTATTTGTTCTGGAGCAAAAATGTCTTTCAAACGGGCAAAGAGATCGTGACCAATATTTGCAAAACGTGATTATCTGGTCTTATGCTATACGCTTCGCAATAACTCTGAAATTGTTCAATATAAACAGATATATCAATTTCCTGCGGTTCAAATCTTTCTAACGGGATATTACTAATCGTGTTGTCCAATTACTAATTCTTCTACCAATTCCCAATACTGCGATAACTAATATGTTATATGTGGGCAGTTAAAAATCTTTATGTACTATAGAATATCAAGATGTTTACGATTGGTATTAATGACAGTCGTGGTAAAAGCTAAAGTTTACCCATAACACGTAGCATACTAACTCATAAAATTACTTTTATACGAATCTTTATTATTGTATCAATCCAATATTTACTTGGTAAGCATATATGCATCAGGAAGGTAGATTCTAATTGGTAGAACATCATAACACATGAGAATTACAAATCGTATACTTTATGTTTGGTCATACAATGTTACCTGACAGATCCATCAATTGTTCTGTCGATGATCTCATCGCATAAGTATATTCAAATATTTAACTCCGTTCTACGAAATAAATGTCTTTGGGCTTCATGTAAAAACTTGGTTGCTAAGATTTGCTTAAATCTGTCGCCATAAGAAACAAAAGATAGTTCGTTTCACCTAATTCAGTGTTGCTACAACACAGATGATAAAAATGTCTCGACAGAGGATGAGAACTTTCAGTAAAGCAGGTTGTACCCTAATACAACACATGGTCTTCAGCCCCCCAATGGATACAAATACTTCATTGGAGGTTAAGTTTTCTTGAATTACCAGTGTTGATGAAACACGACTTTTTATGTTGCTCGAAGAAGTGATTGATGCAAATATTACATCTACTGTTCTGCTTAATGGTTTTCGCAAGTGTGTTCTTTCCCCTTGAATCCATTATGTAGTAAGATTACCAGGAAAGGGAAACATCGGAAAACATTATTACTGTGAGAAAACTATACCACAAAACTATTTCCTGAATTATATTTTTTGAACTAACTGAACAAATTAGTCGTTTAAGTTCTAACATATTACTCGAACAGTTTCTTATAGATTTTCATCAATAGCGCTTGATTTATTACAATGTATTGTCTTATAGGACAACTGGTCAAGTAGTTAATCAATACAAGATCAACTAGTAACACTTTCTTTGCCATCGATGGTCAACTACCGAAAGATTTTTTTAACTTTTAAAAAAAGCTAATATAATGACCTTTTTTTTTTACTAAACTGACCTTGTTAGATCATAAACGTAGAATTAATAAGTACTGACAGATCTTTCTAATATAATTTTTAATGGAAAATAAAGGAGACAGAGCAGTTTATGTAGGAAAGTGTCTTAAAAGGTAAACTACTGGCCTTATCTAAAAGTAGCACATAAGTCCACAGTATGATCAGAAGAGTTAACCATATATCAATTTAAATTACAATTTTAAATAGAAAAAATGCATAAAACATAATTTAAATCAAGTATACGAAATTGGTTTTTATGACAAACTTTGCTAATTCGGTCTGAAACAGTTTAGAATTTCTTCATAGGAACATCAGAAATGTGTTTCCTTCAATTCTGAAACATCACACGTATTAGTTTTTGCATGTTATTAAACAAGTTTCGTATACAGGATGATACTCTCGCTAGAGGCCCCAAAGTATTGTTTATAAAAAATGTTTGATAGTGAAATAATGGCGTGAAAATTTATATACACATACTGTCAAGGATGCAAAACAACATGGAGCCCACCTGAATGTAATAGTTTCACCCATTTACGTTTCTTCCGCGTCCCCATCTCGGCAGCTGTGATTCGAACGGCTCATGAGTAACAATGCACAGAGTCAAAAAGAATTTCCTAAAATAAAAGCTTTGCCAACCAGATCTCCCGATCTAACACGTGTCGACCTTTTTCTTTGGTGTCTATTAAACTTCAAAATGTACAAAAAATAAACTTCGCACAATATAACAATTCGTAGATGCTTTACGCCAAGAGATGCAAACCATTAATGTCGACACTTTGAGAAAATTATTCCAGAATTTGGAGAAACAATTTCAATGCACTTGAATGTAGAAGGAGACCATTTTCAGCGTCGAATGTGGCCAGATTATGTTTCTCATCGTTGGAGGCAAGTGTGTATAAATTTTCAAACCATTATCTCAGTAACATATTTTTTAAGACAAGTGTTTGGGGCCTCTAGCGAGAGAATCACCCTTTATAAATCTTTGTATTTATTATTATTGACTTCTATTGTTCCTAATATAAGATGCTAATAATAGCTAACGAACTATTGGAATTTTTAGAATGTGTAGCACCAGCTAATTTGTAACTTGTTATTTATGTTCAATTCATGAGTCTGAAAAGCAAGTAAGTTAAGTTTCTGCTATAAGGTATCCAGTTTCTGGCTGTTGGTTGTAAGTTAGTAGTTATTTCGTATTATATTGTAAAGCTATAGTTTCACGGAGATAGTTTACAAGTCGCTAGTGCGAGTGACAACAGACGTTACACAGTACTAACAGTTGTGCTATCAACTTACTGATACTACGGCTGTTGTTACAGGGTAATTTCTGTTACCGCCCGCACTAGCGGCTTGTAAACTATCCCCGTCACAACATAGCTTAAGGTTAATGTAAAGTAACGATCTCCAACAAAAGATGGCAGCACTACCTCCGTATATGTCTAATGTATTTTTATCGTTTCACGAAATTTCAATGCTGCTTCTACAAATTCAAGCCTTGAGAGTTCTGACTTTCAGGGATGACAGTTCATAACCAATTCAAGAGTTCGAACAATGTCGTTTTTCTTTCGTTCTTCTTCATTGTTGAAATCGGTTGATTGTTGTGAATATCAAAAGCTATAACAATGAAGCTCTTTCGACAATGAACAAAAAAGAAGTTAAATAATCGCACTGATCGAACTACTCTTCCCTGAAAGTTGGAACTCTCTAGGCTTGAATTTGTAGGAGCAGCATTGAAATTTCATGCAACGATAAAAATACATTAGACATATACGGAGGTAGTGCTGCCATCTTTTGTTGGAGATCGTTGCTTTACATTAACCTTAATCTGCACGTAGCAAAACTTATTTTCCTGTCTGTAATTACAGAGAATCGTTATGTTGAACTAGACCAGCTGAGCTAGACTGAACTATATTGAACTAGACATTTAGAAACTAGTCTCTTCAGTTCAACTGTACTTTCTAATCAATTATAAATGTCGGCTCCAGAAGCCAAAGGATACAAGTAATACTGAAGAATAAAAACACGTTGCAGGTAATCTTTTATATATAACCAGAAACTTATGAAACAAAACTCTCATATTTTGTTCGTGAAGACATTACGGCTGACTTTAAGGCTTAAATGAATATACACGATGATACGCGTAGATTCTTTTTAAGCTAGATTTGTCTAATACCTATGTCTATCAAGATAGCTAAGTGAATATATCTACTTCCATTTATACTTACAATCTGCCATGACTGCTGCTATCATTTTCCTGGCACCAAACTTACTAATTGCCCAAATATATTTGTAAAATGAATCTGAAAAATGTAAAGCAATCCCTAGGCTCATAATCATCAACCAAGGCCAAAACAACACCGGTTCCTTCTGTAAAGAAATATAATTACTCCCTTTTAGAAATGTTTGACTATATTTTAAAAGAAATAATAACTATCCAACTATTGTTATCTTAATATTAAAGGTTCATTATTGTAGAATATAAACCGTATTAGTGAACTAACCATTATTAGCATTTCTTTATTCTTTTTATCGTTAAGTAATGAAAGTTCTTTTCCTAGTAAAGAAACTTTACAACTTGAAAAACTATGCTAGATATAAATGTCGATCTTCTGTCCTCGTGGTTATCTTCTATCCTCGTGATTATCTTCTGACTCATAATTATATTTATGACATATTATACTGGAATAATGGAGACGTACGGATAATGCCAGGTTAATACGTTTAGGATTTTCAT
The DNA here is from genome assembly GCA_022664845.1 of Lepisma saccharinum. NCBI lineage: Eukaryota > Metazoa > Arthropoda > Insecta > Zygentoma > Lepismatidae > Lepisma > Lepisma saccharinum. The sequence continues at coordinate 11,400 of JAGDQP010007873.1, read as the reverse complement.
GAAATTTCATATTTGTGGTCTTCTATGTGCCGATTCTTAAGTCAAATATTTTAAATTTTGGATTCCAAGATGACCCCAATCCAAAACGTCTTTAATTTGAAAATTTATTTTCGCCGCAAACCCCTGACTGTTTTGTAAGCCATCAACGTCTAGCGTTTAAGATGAACCCTACAATTAAGATAGGAAAGATAAAAAACGGTTTTATCTTTAAAATTCTTCAAATTTTCTTTCATATCTAGTTGTTCTGTCAATACTGTCAAAAAACACGTGTTTGTTTTTATGAATATAGTTGTACAACAAATAGCAATTAATATAAAGAGGTTTTTGTGATTTTCCCAAAAGCGTTTTACGTGGATGCCGTTGGTGATATTCCGTAAGTGTACACCATTACAGTCCCTACCTTATGGGGTTGAGCATATCTTGTAGAAGTTGGGAGAGGGAGATATACCATGTCCTTCACACAGTCCCAAAGAAGATAAAGTCATGGTGAAAGAACCTGAGGCGGGCGACCACGTAAGAAGTGTGTAGATTAAAATAAGGGAAGCCTGGTACAGTTCTCAGTGAAAAGAGAGCGTACATTTTTCGCATGAAAATTGCACAAAATCTTGGCTGAGTCATGAATGTATTCAACGGTGACATGTGGAGACGCAATATTTCATTTGCAACCGATATATCGATTGACAATGTCTGGCAGGTAACCTTATCACCACAAATGAATGCTTCCGCCAAATCACCATCCTCTAGGTGGACTTGGAACGCACAGCAGAATTCCTTACGTCGTACCAAGTCGTCAAGTGTTAGAGCATGCACCAATTACAGTTTGTAAGATTCAACCTTCAGACATTTCCGGAGAACCTGTTGACTGACTTATATGAAGCGGCTTCCTGGCTTCTATTTGTTGACTTCCTTAGACTCACTAGCTGAACGTCTCGCACTCGCTACATCGTCTCCGCCGATTGGTATGGATAGGCCATCACTTGTCCTCTTACGTACGTAGGCAACTAGTAGCTTCGAAAGATTTTCAAATACTTGTAAATCATCGTTTCGGATGTAGACTGTTTATTAAATTTCGTCCGGAAACTGTGGTACACTAACATCGAAAAATTTGCACGGGTAAACTCCATCACAACAAAAGACATATTTCCAGTAGATGACATGTTAGTTAGTAGGTGCCTACTAACCTAACCAGGGGCGACAGGAACTACCAATGTGCTGAGACACTTTGACAATACACTTCACAGTTCAATATTCACTTGTTTTATTGTTGTATCTTCACACATTAACATATATTGCATTGCTCAAAGTATAACTTTCTTTATTTAAAAAAACTGTATATATTATATGCGTTCAAGTAAACCTGTTTAAAAATTGAACTAGAAAGTAGAGTACACTTCTCCTTACCTAATATTTAGTCACTCATTATTATGACTATTAAAAGCAAAATGGACATTATTTAATCCTGACTTTCGTCCATCGCTTCAAAAAAATTAACAATCTCAAATTTCATAGCTCACTTTGTATAAATAAATTATTTCATTAAGTTTAATATTATTATTAGCATGCTATAACCGAATGGAACAAGTGTTTTCAATCAGTTCACCTGGCTTTTGTAGCTTGAAATTATGACTGTCTCCAGCTATAAAATCTCTTAAGCGCCTGTAAATCAAAAGATATTTGGACTAATCTAAAAAGCCAGTACGGTTGAGAAGTTATTTTATATAAACCTCTCGCAATTAAATATGAAACACCAAGGAGGAGACATCGGATTAATGAAAAATTTGCGGAATATGTAGAGCATCAAAAGATACACAACTGACTAGTAAAGCAGCTCCGTTACTCATTAGAGGCGCCGGTTATGCCATCCAGAAACAACAATCGGACAGGCTAGAGAACCACAGTGTAATGGTAGACGACTCTTGGTGTGGCGTGAGTGTGTTATATGGTCGATAATGCCTCCTCGTCGAATGCGGCAGACCTGCCAGCAAGTTTCTACCTTTGATCGCGGAAGAATTGTAGCATATCGTGCTATCCTTCCGCGACACTGGTATCCGTATTGAACGGACTACGTCCACAGTACAGCGCATATGGACTCGATGACTCCGCGAAGGCACTATGCAAAGACATGCCGGATCCCAACGACCGCGCCATACCACGGGCTGCGAGGACAGCTTGTGCGTATGGTTCTTGCGGATCGAACAGCCACTGAAGGATGTTGCTTAGCGCCCAGTGTCCTCACGAAGAATTCTACGTAGTCTGGCTCAGCGGGGCATATATGAACAGCACCCATTGCTAAAGGCTTCCACTGACTGTTCAGTATAGGTATGAGCGATTACAATGATGTCGCGCATGGAGAGCCGAACGGCAGGACATCCTTTTTTCAGATAAATCCCACTTTTGTCTGCAGTATCACGAGGCCACATCCGTATCTGGCGGTACCGTGGCACTAGGCCGGATTTTTTTTTCTACTTGAAAATCCAATTTTTGGACTATGTTTTGGTTTTCCCCTGTACATTTGTTAGCTCATTGTGCTTCATTGTGTTTTGATGTACCTAGAACCTGCAAAATCAAGTAATCTCAGTGCTCCAATAATGTTTCTTCTTCCATGGTATCTGATGATGAAAGTTCTGCAGTGTATCCTAATGGTCAAATATCGTGATGTAGTCTTATTAATCATCTTTAAATACAAGAAGAAAGAATTTGCTCAATGTATCTACACCGTACTCAAAGTATCGACGGTGCAAAGTAATAATATTAATGTATCGACCACACGGGTCCAATTCCCACCGGGGTCTATAGAACGGAGTGATTCGGAGCACACTTTAACAGAAGATATAAGTCCCGTCCTTAGAAGCTCACCATCTCATTTAGGACGTTAATAATAATCCACTTATTCACATACCGCCAAAGTGATCATGTATCATCTACATACGGCCAAAGTGTGATTGAGTTGAAAATATACATTCGAGGCTGTTGTTGTCGGAGTGGTGTTAAGCTTTGCTGATGATACCAACTTGGCGAAGGGTGAAATGTCTTGTAGGACTCTGTGTGTCCAAAGGAATTAATATTTGTGAAATTCTGCAAACGATGAGAGTGTGCCGTGCTCAACCTCAGTAGGTTTTGGAAGTCCTATGGACTCTCATCTGAAATCGTCAAAGCGACCGGGTTCTTCTACAGGCTTCATCAACCAAAGCAGCTTGCTACATAATACGACAACATCTGAAATGACTTCTAACACTAATTTTTATTTGGTGTAGGTATTACACGATTGACAGAGCCTAACGTGAGACTACACAAAATCATGCCTCAACAAATTCCAATTATGACTGTTTCCATGAGATAATTATAAAATATAATGAAAACAGTTTACTTATAATAAATTTTATCAATAAATTAAACAAAAATGAAGAATTGAAAATAAAAAACGAAACAATAAATCTCAGATTCGTTGCTGAATAACATTAAAATTTAACTTCATATGGTTGGAGGTGCTCGCACCATCATATTTCCTGCCATTTGTTACAGACCATTCAATACTACTAAGGTTTATGGTTAGACAATTTCATTTACACAACTTTCGTTGTCAGAGCAACCAGTTGTTATGTACTATGCAGTTCGTTACTACGGAGAGGAAAATCATTTTTCATCTACAACGGTCCGAGCAGATATGACTGTTACAATATTTCTATCAAGATCTTATAAACAAGTGACATTATTTTAAAGTAACGAACTATTTAAGGCTTAGTTCCAGAAAGGAACGAACAAGTCTAACTACGTATATTATTATCAACTGGTATTCCAAAGGCTACTGCGCACGCGCATAGGTTTTAGTTCTTATGTACCAAGGTTAATATTTAGACTCACCTTGTAAGTAGCATAAGCCATAGATACATGTAAACACGATGCGACCAAAACACTTTCAACTGCCATGGAAAAGAAAAGATACATACTCCATTATTAAATATACACGCAGAAAATTTTTATTCATAGAACTACATGTCCGCAACTTTATATAATTAGATGTAAAGATTATTTAGAAAATGTTTTTGCGTTAGTGGACTGGAATCACTCTAAAAAGAAGTATAAACTCTGTAGATAAAAACGACAAAATTGTTGCAATTAACTTACGTACATAAATCTTGGTGCGAAAGCATCCGATTTTCAAGGTTTTATGCTGTATTTTTAGTTTCCTTAGAAGAAAAACTAAGAAAAGAAACGCCACTAAGAAATATAAAGTTCGGCTACGAATAAGTCTATAGGAACAAACAAATATACTTGAACTAGTGTTCATTTATGCTTTCGACTGGCCAGTTCAGTTTGCATTTAACCTATTCGCATGATCGCTGCAAGGGCAAGTAGTGTGACCTCGTGCAAATTCGTTGCACGAATATGCACTCTGACATCACATTCGTTGACACCATTCTGGACTCCTTATACTTCCGGTGCAGATAGTGCAATCCATAGCGAACAAATCCTTACAAGGGCTACGACTACATACTGAAATATGTATAGTAGAAAGCAGGGGTATGCTTTCATTTAGGTTGTAATGTATGTTATAGGTTTGAATACATGTAGTTATAATGCAAACGTGTTATAATGGAAGATTGTAGCTTCACTGGATGAATAATGACAGGATAAATGCAAATTGTTGAACCCAAATATGAAGTCATTCCGGCACTAAGAGATTTTTCTTTTATGTGGGTGGAACTTAATTTACTAAATTCAATTTAATAAAATTATAATGAATATCAAAGTTTATAATATATAATTCTTGTACACTTTTTGTAAATAATATTCCATGAGATTGTCTCGGTTTGCTTAGGAAAAGATTTTTCAAAACTTTTAAGTCTCCAAGAAATATCGGCTGTTTTCATTATTGACTTTATGTACTTCCTGTATCTACACAGTTTGTTCAAAATTGAATATCACTACTTTAAGTAGAAAACATTATGATTTTAACCATGCTTGAAATGATGTATCATTTCATCCATCTTCCAGTTTCAGAAAATTAAACGCTTTACCACTAGATCACGGAGAATTGGAAAATACACTTAAGTTGATCACAGATGTGCTTTCTGGAGTTCGTTCTGTTGTACAGTGTGATAGGTAATTGAGGTTGTTCAAAACGTTTAATAGGGCAAAATATTACCTGCCTTGAGAATATTTAGTTCAAAGTACGGAAAATACTTAAACGAGATCTCTTACAAAACATTCAGTGGAATGCCAAAACAATAACATTGTTTCTTTTAAAAAGAATCAAAGGACTTTTCAATTTATGTCATTCGGTTCATGTTTGAATTTAAGAAAATTGAAGGTTTTGTCTCTAAGATCATAGAGAATGAAGCAGCACAATTGCATTTATCATGCATTTATCATAATGATTCGTCCAATATCGAAATCAAAATTCACATGTTTCGGGATTTCTATAAATACACCATTCGGTTACGAAATATATAAGGTAGGACATTTTTCGTTGTCCCAGTCTCTATATACGTATGTATATATACAGAGGAAAAGGATGCGTTAAAGTTTTGTGATGGTGAAAGTTCTTTAAAAGGTGAATATCGAAGCTGAGGAAAATTGGCACTTCTGGTTGACGTAAGAAGTTTGGACTACATTGGCTTTCTATCTTCCAGTAAGTCATCGAATTGGTATCTTCTAAGAGACTATGATTACAAGAGAGATAAGACAAAAGAAAACGAAAGCCCCGTAATGGTTACGGTTACGGACTTGGGATAGGCATTCGAGAGGAAGAAAAATTGAAGTCTTACTGACGGTCATACTGATCAATGTTTTTTCAAGATTTTTTCCAGTTTCACCAGGTCGGTTTAGCATCTAGGCAAATGCCCTCGTTAATATTGATTTTACCTTTACCTATCTCCAGAATGTATCATCTACTTACCATAAATCAGAACATCATCCAAGTAACACTGATCCACGAGACAAATTAACCATAAAACGCTGAAATACTTGTGCCGAGCTACTGAGCCCGAATGGGAGACGGGTCTGGACATATAAACCCCAAGGAGTATTTATTCCCAGATATTTTGTGATGACGGATAAACTTCTAACTGAAGATAAGTTTGTTTGAGATCTAATATCGTAAAATAACGTTCACCTTCAATTGATTAAGTCTTATATCTTTGGTAAATAATATATAACATTTTCGGTGACTTTGCTCAACATCATCTTCAAATCAAGGTACAGATGCATATCATTGTTCTTTTTGCGGACTGTTACAAGCGGAATAGGCCAATTCCTATATTCTATGGGAACGATCACACCTAATCACTGTAAATTGTTTAATTCAGTATGTACTGCTTCTCTTAATTGAAGAGGAACTGCAACTGCATATCCACATAAAAGATTGGTATGGCTCCTTCTTTAACAGGAATGTGGATGGAGTATCCAATGATAAGCTTACTAATATCGCTTAAAAATGCATCTGCAAATGTTTGTAAGAGATAATCAGTTTTACTCTGTCTAGAATCCGATACCACATCCATATATACCATCCCCCAAACCTTCTCTTGTCTAAGACAATATTTTGCATCTACAGAAAGCCATAACAACGTTAACAAATGTCTACCGAGTAGGGATCTTCTAAATTTCTTTGTAACTATTACCAGTGGTAAATTATACTTTTCACCTCTTTCTTCTACTTTCACCATAATCTCTTCTAACACTAGCAAACAAGTATTACTATCACCTCGTAATCCGCTCACAAAGAGCTTGTTAAAGGAATGTGACCGAAATATTTATTGTATGTATCACGATCTGACACTGAGAGATAAGCACCTGTATCTACTTCAAACGATAAATACATACTCAAACGTAATATTTGCTTAATTAAAGGACCGTTAATACATCTACCAGTTGCTACTGTAACTATGGTACCAGCTTTATCCTTTATGATTAAATTGAAATATTACTTTATCATACTTGTCCTGAAATTTTAGTCAATTCTATTTGCTTATATCTTCCATTCAGTATTTGTTCCCTTATATCATATATTTTGCAACCAACCGATAATACTATTAAGTACTATATTATCAACTAACGTTGCTTTTAGCAAACAAGAAAATTTCTCTATCATAACGACCCATAGACTTGTCATTAAGTTGCTCATTATTTTGCTGATTTTTTCCCTTGCAAGTCAATACTGCGATGTATTTATTAAATAGTAATACATCTGTGCTTCTAATTATACGTATCATTAATTTCGTAATCATAGCAAACTTCATCGTCACACAACTTACTGCGCTAACTGAAGTAATGCCAAAGATATAGCAGGTACTTGAAATCAGGAATCTGAAACAGCTCATCAGTAAACAGTATTTCCTATTTGAGAACGTAGTTATTCTAAGTAGAAAACGATATATTCAAATAAGATTCATACACATGATATAACTTATAAACCATGTACTTAATAATGAAGCTCTCGAATCCATTAAACAATATATTTTGTGCATCTGTATCCATAAGACAACGATACATATATTACACAACTTATGAATCCCATATTAAACATGATGTTTATAAAAACATAAAGTATACATGCGAACTAACACCAATCTTTCCACTAAAAGGCTTTCACTATATCCACGTTTCAGAGTAAATACAACAAAACGCTAATTTTCGACTTTTATTACTCCATAAAGCGGAGTAACTTTCATCAATTTCGTGTTTCCACTTTTTACAGTGTACCACTCAAACAAAAGATTTACATACCTTGTTAAATTTGGCTATTACACAATCAAATAATCCCTTTCAACCAATTGCTGCATATACTAATAAATAATTCAAAATTTTAGTGATAACAAAAGTTTGTTCAGCTCGTCAAAATAAAAACGCAAGAACTTAAATAGAAACAAACGTATTCACACCAAATGAACGACTGAACGCACATCACGTGATAATACAACTACTGAACCATCATTTTGCTCCGACGAAGAGTACTAAAGTAATTAGCTCTAATACTACCAAGACGTGTTAGAACTTCACTCAGTTCCTCTCCAACCAATTTGCGCAACTGAACAGATTTTTCATGTTCAAGTCTGCAGTGAATCTTATAGAAAGTTAACCAAAGATTGAATACTTACTTGAAAGAGGCTGTGATTCATGTAATCCATAGACGAAGGTTGCCACAGAAGCTAACTGTAAAATAAAAAATGCGTATAACCATTAGTGTGTATACTGGTATTAATCAAAGAATTTAGGATGGTATTGTAACTAGCCCAAAGTATGTTTTAGTTTTATTAAGCTATAATTTTAGCATCACTTTAGTTTTTAGCTATTTTTAAAGTAGTTATTTTATATAAAAATAAATTGGTCGTTAGAATTTGCTTAAAAGCTGCTTTAGACAATGCTGATGACATTAATATACAGATATTAAATTATATTAATAAACTTTTTATTTTTATTTATTTTTAATATAAGTGCTAACCGGATGTAACAAATAAATTGCTTTTGCTTTGACATAAACAAACGTTTGTTTTTAAATGCAAACTAATATTTTATATCTGCATAGTAATTTAGTAAAAACGTTAAACACAAACCGTCTTTACCGGAAATTATTTAATAACAATATTTAATTTATAAATTTGATTTAATTACGTTTTTAAAGTTTAATTTTATGTAAGTACCAATACCTGTGACCGCCAACGGAGGTTTGTTATTAATACTAACTTACACCTCGTTGTTTTTAATTAACAAAATAGAAATACCCATATTTACTTTTGGTTTAATTAAATTTATTAAACATGCTTGGATCCAAATTCCTATCTTTCGAAATTATCCCGCTCTAAAAACCTCCTATTGCCTCATTTCCACAAAAGTTCTTTCACTCGATTTCACCACCCATCTGGCAAATAGCCTAACCAATATTACCTACAAAAACCCTGTTGCTTCTAATAGGTCTCAAGTGTTATTTCTAACTTCAATCCGTTCAGTCTGTCCTTCTTCAGTCTTGTTTTAAGAGTATCCCGAAAATCATTTTAACATCTAAATTCTCCACACTTTCTCATCTCTTTATAACCCTTGCTTCAGGAAGGTAAAATAGAAAGATAAATTACATGACCGAAATGTTAATATCATAAGTAAATTTATTTATCATCAGTTCCCAAACGAGAAACTGAATTGTAAAATCCTTTTAATGCAAATTTGTGATATATAACTGTCACTAACTAATCGCAAAATATTAACGAATAATCCTAAATTTCAAACTCAGAAGTTGTACGCGAATAGCCACTTTTTCATCCTTCCAAATATATTCGTTGGATTTAAACCTACACATAATGTTTCTACTATTATACGATTGTATTAATTCTTCTTTCATTCATGTTTTGCGTTTAAGTTTTATGTTTATCGTGATAATAAGAGCATTTAGGAAATAAAAGACAAAACATCTGAATAGCAATCAAATGTATTTTGAGTGAAAGAAATTTTAAAATTTCTATTCATAATTAAAATAGTCCCTACACAAAGGCCTTGAGTAAACATGTATCCGAACAAAAACACCAGAGGTGCAAAAAGTGGAGCCAAGTTCTTTAGCCCTAAAAAGGTGTGAAATGGGAGACGGATGAGCCAAGTTCCTTGGTGACAGCATGAAACAGGAACAAAGGAACTTGGCGCGAGGTGGCAAGGTTCATGATCCTCAAGCTATAAGGGTGGTGGGGATCCTAAAACCCACTATGTCCACCGCCACCAACCCTAAGGCTGTTGCCAGCTCGCGCCAAGTTCCTTTGTTCCTGTTACATG